>JANHFT010002489.1:61850-78638 GCA_032467955.1 Pseudoxenodon macrops
CTCTCTGTATCGGTGTGTCTCTCTCCGTATATCTCTCTTCCCCCCTCTCCCTCTTCTCTGATTCTGATATGAGGCATCGAGCAGGTCATGAAGCACTCTTGCAGTGCCATGTGCAGCCCAGTGCACTTCACAATGGGGGAGATAGTGTCCCTTCCTTCTCCTGGAGCCCATTATGACATGGAGCCACAATGCGACCCTGACCCTCTCGTCCCTAGCAACAGGATGCGGCTTACCAGCTCAATCTGCATTTGAATCATTTTTTTTTTAGTTCTGACCTTGATTGCATTAGTTTGAATAGGTGGCTCTTATCCAGACACAATCAAGCCTTCAGTTTCTTTTTTAAATTTTCTATTTGTAAGGCATTTATGTACGATTATTATGATCAAGATATGTTTGTGTATTTTGAAATGCCTCGTGTTTTATATTCATAGAAAGGTTAAATATATGCTCTATATTAAGACAAATATTTAACTAACTGATGCTAAATAACTATTCTCACTTACCTGCAAATTCAGCTTAAAAACAGAATTAGGAAAAAGTTCTAATTTGTAGCCCAAGGGCTGCCTTTGTGCACTCACTAGTTTCCTTGTGCAGTTATGATGGTCAAAAATAAGGTAACATTTTGAAAAGTATGCATCATTTGAAACTTAGAGAGAGAGAGGAGGAAGAAGGGGTGGGTTGTTTGGAAAATTCAATTTGGCACGCTTGGGCAAAATCTGGATAGGCTATTTATTGGTAACCAACATGAGAAATAATGGAAGAAGAATGAGAAGCTTTTGTAGCTGTCAATATCACTGTAGGACTTTTTTTTAACAAATCCCTTCAGTATGACAATGATGGATCACAGCCAGAAACACTAACGCCTTGCCATTTCTTCTGGGGTTGTATATAATTTATAGCCTATTACCAAGCAGGTTTCTAAAGAAAGAAAAGGGAATACATAGTTTCTGCCAAGTAATAGCAAGCATTTGTTCTTATTAAGGGAATAGTTCGGTTCAGCCTTCTCCATAAAGTCGTCTTCTGTATCTGTCTGAATAGCCACTCAAGTGTCCCTGTGAGATTCTGGTTCTGAAGAGGGATTGGTACAATGGATCAAACTAGTTAGCACAGGTGGAATCTGCTCATCTTTATGTCTGTGAATGGCAGGCCATTCCATCAAATCAAAAGAGAGAAGACTCCATTACTTATCCGCAGCATGCGCCAACCCAGATTGGGGTGTCTTACATACAGTCATTCATGCCCTGATCACCTCATGGCTTGACTACTGAAATGCATTCTACATAAACTGCCTTGAAGAATATGTAAAAGCTTAAACATGTGAGCCTTCAAGCCTTCAAACATTGCAGAGGTTCACCAGTAATAAATTGTGATCATCAACTACTTCTGCTTTTCCAGATAGTCCCGCTTTCTGTCCTCCATTTGTAAATAACAGCAACAGCCTGTTGCACTAGATTAGCAGCTAATATTGTCACTAATCAATTTTCTCATTAGCATATTAATGTAATTGTGATGTTTGCGCGTCTGGGATTAAGAGTTGTTCCTGTGTGCTTTCTTCATAAACCTTTGTGTCTTTGGAGTATGCTGCAGTGTAGGCCTTACGGCATACTCTTGCAACAAACCGTATGAATGCACATAACATTTTCATGACAGTAGTTTCTTTTAAGAGATTAGAGCGGCATGGAGTTTATTGGAAAATAGCTGCAATAGCAGTTGTTTAACCTATTCCTCACCAATCATTTTTTCCATATACTTCTTTTTTTATCTTCTGATATACCATTATTCTTTACTTGGACTTAGGTGACCTTTGGGGCTATTGGAAATTATTTTCAGCTAAAGGAAAAGCCCTCTATCAGATTAGTGCTAGGAGTTTGGGAAGTCTCATCCCAATAATTCCTAGAAGTAAAAAGATATACTTCAGGCTTGAAAAATAGCATTCTGTTTTATCCACCCTCCCAACCGCCATTTTTCCCCCTACTTCAGATTCATTATTAGGATATCAGGGAAAAAAAGATGATCCTGCAATAATAGTTTGCAGAAATAAGATTTCTTATTTTTAAAACCCTCTATTTAAAAACTCACACTATCCCAACATTTATATTTTACAGGTGTAGAAAAACATTATCATTAAGCTCTCCTACATTCTATTAATTTTAATAAGCAAGATTTAACCCAGGTACTTAACTTCCTCACTGAAATCAATAGAGACTTACTGCTGCTTGTATCTGACTAGAAAATGTCCCATACCGATTTATATTTTTAAACGGACATCATAAATCGTTTCTCTCCGAAATCCTGGAAGACATTTTTTTCTATTTTGCTGAAGCGATTAGGCTTAACTTTCCTGACTTTTTTTTCTTTCTTCTTTATTATTATTATTCTGCTAACCTGTCATCAAAAATAGCTGGGTTTTCACAACTATAAAGCCTTTTAAATAAATATGAGACTTAGGAAGGAGAACAGTATACTTTATATGGTCCATTTCCTCCTGATGAAAAAGGTAGCATACTAGCAATAAGGCATTAAACTATGATTACTTAAGTATATCTTTTATCTTCCATCAGTACTCTTTTGGTTCACCAAGCTTTTCATCTTGAATCCAATCTTTGTTCTTATGCCTGGGGAAGCAAACCATTTGCTTTTCATCCGATCCAATCACCATTGGGAGGGCCTTGTCCAAAGGAAACCCCCACAGTTATATATTGCTTTTTAAAAATCTCATTTTTGGCTCTGCTACCGAGCACATTACCTACGCTTCAGTATGCTTTGTTAGATGTGCAGTCTTTACACTTGGAAGGATCCTTAACTTAGAGCACTAAGTAATCTCCCAACTTTTTGCTTTAATCCTTCAAGAGATTTAGAAATCAAGCGCACATTAAGGATTGCTTTGTTGTGAATTGCTGAAGTAGCCATCCAAGGGTTTGTATCAATGGTTGTATTTAAAAGGCTGATCTAACCACTTGAGACTGAAGTTCATCCAGCCAGATTAATAGTATAGACTTGTAAAGTGCATACATTTAAAACAGTGCTGGGACTTAAAATCTAGTTGACTTCCCTACAAAAGAGGCATTAATGGGGAGAGAGAGAGAAAGGCAGAGCCCAGCAAACTGATGAAAATGCCAGGAAGAAATTAGCAATGGAGTGATATTGGTCTGACCTGAATAACATTGAGTGGGATGGTGGCTGATGAAGGTAATCATAGAAAGGGAAGAAATTCCAATAGATGTTCTGTGATGTTGGATCAGAGAATCCAGACTGCTGGGCTGCCTGATTATTTATAAACTCAATCTTGAGTTTAATCCCTGAAACATAAACAACAAAAAGCCCATCTCCAATGGGCTTGGATATTAGTCTGACTTACCTTATCCTACTTTAAGCAGGCAGATGGATACCCCTGCTAGAGCTGCTGATTAAAACATAATTACAGTTTTCATAATAGCTAAAGAAGGGGAGAATAATTGAAAAAGTTAAATCTGGAGAATAACAGGCAAGCCAGAGAGAATGCATGAACTTGTTGGTACATAGCAGGGGTCAGCAACCCACGGCTCTGGAGCCACATGCAGCTCTTTCATCCCTCTGCTGAGGCTCCCTGTCAACAGTCGGCTCCACAATTGATAGGGCTTTTGGTTAAGACAGGTAGAGGAAAAAGGATGCCGTGCTAGGAGGAGACTCTATGGTGGGGGAAACCGGATTTCCGGTCGGCAGGGGGAAAAAGATGCCGCGCTAGGAGAAGACTATGGTGGGAAAACCAGACTTCTGGTTGGCTCCAGAATTGAATGATTAGGATCTTTGTGGCTCTTTGAGTGTTTAAGGTTGCCGACCTCTGGTATATAGTCTTCAATTCCAGACTTGATTTCTAAAAGACAGAACTTTTGCTTGCTTCTTTCAGGCTGAAATATTTTTTTTCCTTAATCAAATCAATATATATTAAACATACCAGAATTTGAAAGCCATTTATGTGTAGTGATTAAGACAACAACTAGAAACCAGTAGAGTTTTAGTCCTGTCAGATGCACAAGACCAGCTGGTTGATCTTGTGCCACTTACTCCCTCTCAGGCCTAGGAAGGAGGCGGCAATGATAATCCACTTCTAAAACCTTGCTAAGAAAACTGCAGGATTTGTTCAGGAACTGGTAAACAGTCAACACTGACACAAGGCACAAAAAAATAAAAACTGAAAAAGCAGAATATTGAGGTACTCGGTAGTAGTTGCCCTGTGGCAATAGGATTTCTCCAAACCATCTGAAGGCAGGACAAGGTGCAATGGATAGAAACTAATCAAAGAGAAATCCAATCTAGAACCTAAGAGAAATTTCCTATAAGTGAGAACAATTAACCAGTGGAACGACTTGTCTTCAGAAGTTGTGGGTGCTCCAACACTGGAGGTTTTTAAGAAGAGATTGGACAATCATTGTCAGAAATGGTATAGGGTTTCCTGGTGGAGCAGGGGATTGGACTGGAAGACCTCCAAGGTCCCTTCCAACTCTGTTATTCTGTTAAGATTGTCAGGTATATACAGTAGTCACTGTAGAGTGTAGAAGATGGAAAGCATGTAAAAGGAGAAAAGATGACAGACACAAAATAAAACAATGTATAGTGTATAGATATGTATATATGTATGTATGTATGTATGTATGAATGTATGTATGTATAAAATATATACAAGTATCAGTTGGGGGCAATATGCTGACTGTAAACCGCTTAGAGAGGGCTGTAAAGCACTGGAAAGCAGTATATAACTCTTAGGGCAAATGCTATTGCTAAGTGCTATTGCTATTATGCAACATATTTATAATAAAAAAATTACTAAATAAAATGGAAAAATGAATAAACAATACAAAAATACTATAAAACATCAAACTAGGGATTTCTGCCATCTTGGTCACCATTGAGGAAATAGCATTTTTGTTTGTTCAAAAATAGGAAATAATACTCTGAAGAAAAATAGGAGGAGGAAATGCTAGGTATGCCAACTTAAACTTTTATACAAAAGACAAGATATAAATCAAATATATTAATGAATTGCAGGAAGAGAAGCCATTGCAGTCTATGAATTTAGGAGATTCACTAGATTCTGGAATGCAGCTACAATGTTCCTGTTTACAAGGATTGATAATAAACAGTTTTATATTAACACTGATTACATGAACACTGCCAGGTTGCTCTTGAAGACAAAATTGTCTATTTTCCATTGATATACAGCCTTAATCTTGAACAGAACATGAACTGAAATTTTTTTTAAAGTTAGAAATTACTATACTACCTATACTCAGTAGCATTTGCACAATTCTGGGTGAACTCCATACCTATTTAGACCTTGTGTTTTTCTGTAGGAATTTTCTTTTCTTCTTAGCAAAACTGAGTGACTGGCACTCTAATTCTTTTCATGGATTAATCACTTTGATTTTTCTTGGTTTGTAGCACAGCATATTCCCAGAGCTCATAGCAATTAACACTATTATGTGGCTTCCTGTCAAACAATAATTGCTTTGGAAAGTACCTAAAGGAATCAGTGCTGCTCATGTTATCTCAAAGAAAATTTGGAAGAACACAGTTTCTTACAAAAGCAGGAGGCAAATGACAACGTGAATTCTGTACTGGAAGCAGCCTTCGCTTACATTTTTACTAGCAGAATTAAATTCATAAACTGCTTATCCCTTAGGACTTTGAAAAGAGACCAGTAAATTTCCTTAGGTTATCATTTAAGACTGAGAAGCCAGTGCTCCATAGTTTAATGCACTTGACATGTATTAAGCATTGCTCTAAGAGAATAATGTGGTTTACCATTGAGATCAAAATGGAAAGTTGGAGGAGAGAGATGTCATTTTAAAGGAAAGTTTGAGAGCCCTAGCTGAAATAAGAGAGGAGGATTTTTTTTTCTTTTGGTAGACTGAAATGGATTATCTCTATTTCATGTCATGACTTCTTCCAGTTATGAAGTATAGAGATATACATTAAATAAATAGGCATTTAACTTAAAAAAAAAACCTTTTAAGATCAATACATTTCATCACTTGTACTAATCTGAACACTGCAGCAAGAGTCAGAGGGGGGAAAAAATATCTCAAGTGGCAGAAGCTGTTGATTCATTCTCGAATGCTTTTGGACCCAAGCTTCAAATTATGCCACATTTGACTTCAATTACAGTATTCAAGTATGCTGCCACCTCCTCTATCTTACTCCAGTCTTTCACTATTTTGTTGCTACAGTTTGGTCCCAAGAGTTCCCACAACGTGCTCTAAATCAACTTTTTAGAGAATTGGCCTTTGCTCAGATCAATTCCAATGAGATGGGTCCTTGTTATTTAGTTTCAAGCTATGATTTAGCATCATATCTAGACTAAATTATTAAGTAAATGCTGAAGGCATAAATAAAAGGTTCTTTTTATTTTTATTTTGGAAGCTATAATTGCACTTGGTAAAGATAAATGTAAGATGCAGCTATTTTCAAATTATCAATTAAGGATGTTATTAGAAAGTACAGTACCCGAGTTCTGCTATGGAGAAAATTGTAATATTGGACAATCTAGAACTGATATTCTCTGCACTATAATATAAATCAAACTCTGAAACTGGTAGCATGAAGCTCTAACAATATTGAACAAGATGCTTTCTAATTGAAATAAATAATTGAACAGGTCAGACCTGTGTAACTGAATTCTGAACTGCGTCACTGCAAATGATTATCATACTGAAGACATTAGCAGTCTATTTCAGACAAATTTTATATTATGTGGGCTGAGATAGAATACTCCCTTGTACTACTAAAGATGCTACTATTAGCCATTGTTTTTTGATGGCTTGGAAATTTGGTTAAGTGCTTTGTAAGTTTTTATTGTGTTTTCTTTCACAGCCAACTTGGGAATTTGCAGATATGGAACTGAAAGCAATGATATGCAAGTCACAATTCAGTGAGTTAGTTGAACTGGATTCCACGCGATCCATTTGCAATCCATTGTCTACAGGCTGGCTTGTCTCTTACCAATGATCTACACATTCAGAAAAGGTATATCATTCAGCCTTGACTATCTATTCCGATTCACAAAGTATTATAAGATTTAATGTGCTCCTTCCCTCCATTTTCCATCAGTCCATGTGTAGTATTCACTTACCTTCCTACCAGTTCGCAAATATGAGCGCATGCATGCGCACAGCCTCAAAAAGTCTGTAAAATGGCATAGAGCCTGGAGGGCAGGCCCACCCGCAATTTCTGCTACCCGTTCGGGCGAACCAATCCTAACCAGCTGCATATCACCTCTGCATCAGTCCCTACTTTTGGGTCTGCATTATAAGAATGCTTTCTTTCTTTTATCTTGTGCACCGAATTTCTCTCATTGCTTTTCCCCTTCTTCAATGGCTTCCCACCCTCTTGAATGTCTTCAATCCTCTTTCTCCTCTCCCTCTCCCTCCCTGCCTAATGTCCTTTAAGAGAAGATTCCGGGGTTGACCTTCTGCAACACAGCACATGCTCTACTTCAAAGCTTCAGTTCCTCCCATTTTTCAGGATAAGCCATTAGGGATTGTACAATAGTTCTAACCCATCGTTTCTTCCGGAAATTTACACTAGCCTAATTTCAAAATATTTTCCAAATGCAGTGCTTTTTGCAGTACAATGCAATGTTTTCCTTTTGTTAAGGTTGGGGGGGGTTATTCACAGAGGCCTTATATTTATTTAGTATACTTAATTTGTTTCTTAAAGTGCCATTGTTAGATATTCAGTGCAGACACTGAATCACATTGCTGACATTATGCAGTTTTTCCATGCTCTCTTTTAAATTTCTTTTTGGCTGCTATTGTATTTTAATAGGGTTGCCTTGGGTTTGTGTCCATCATGATGGTGGATCTGGATCCATCAAGGGAACCTATGGCATCAGATGGCATCTATAGCATTTCAGCTGACAGGACATAATTATACCATTTTCTCATTTCAATTGATCCTTTCCAATATAAAGTTCAGCTTTATGATGGCTTTTCACCAGCCTTTTTCACAAAGAAAAGCGTCATGTTGCTTATCATCAATCATTGCTTGGCTTTTGAATTGGTTGTAGAATGGATATGAGTTTGCATACTTTTTGTAAACTCTAGCAATTGCAGTCTTTATTTTGGGACAAAAAATAAATACTAAACAATGTATTTATATGAATTTAGGCGTGTCTTTTTTCTGTTGTCTGTGCCTGTATGTGTGTGTATACAGAGAAAGAAAGAGAGTGAAGGAGATTTAGTTTAATCTTATGTCTTAAACCAGGGTTCCCCAACATCCAGTCTGTGGACCAGCACTGGTCTGCAGCATGCCAGCAATCGGTCCGCACAAACAAGCAAAGCCCCATTTGCAGCATGCAATACCACGCCCACGCCGGTCCGCAAAAAAACCTCTCCCCACAGAACCAACCCCTGATGCCCAAAAGGTTGGGGGCCATTGTCTTAAACCAAGGATCTTATAATGCTTGTGAAAATATTACACAAATTCATTGCTAGTTTTTTTTTTAATGAAAGAAGCTAATGTATGCCAGCAGAATAAAAGCTTTGGCATTCCCATTTCTTTCTTTAGAAACTACAATAAACATATTTGATATTTATTTTTAAAATGGTGCTCTAGTTCCAGGAAATTAAAGGCTTTGAATATTTTCTAAGGAACATATGGCTAGTGAAGATTTATGAATTGTGGTAATTTGTGTAATACTTAATAATTTCCTAAAAAGGATAGATATATTTCAATTCAGAATAAAACAGATTGATGTATATCAGGGGTGTCAAACTCGATTTAATTGAGGGCCACATCAGGGTTGTGTTTGACCTTGGACAGGTGTGGCCAGCGAAAACAGGCTCCCGCATGCGGCCCTCCCAAGCTCCATTTTCACTGGCAGAGGGTTGCAGGAGGCTGTGGCAGCCAAAAACAGAGCTCAGGAGCCCATTTTCTCTAGCAGAAGCACTGCAGGTTGATCCGTCGCTTTTTCCAGGGCAGCCCCACAGCCCAGATCTGACCCCCGGGACTTGAGTTTGACACCCCTTGTGGATATGAATACTTTTACTTATTATCATTTATGAAATTTTACTTTTAAATGGTCTATAATTTTGTGTATTGTTTATAGTCCATGTTGAGAAGTGAGCTGGGCCTATAACATGCCAATTCCTAAGGTGGTGTTTTTCTTTAACCCTCTTCAAGGAAAGTATCTTAGAATGTTTTAAACACTTCAGTAAAGGTCCCCTTGGTGAAAAGTAGTGCTTAGAAAATTTAAAAAGCAGGTATTAAAATCTCTTTAATTTTTTTATTAAATATCTATGACAGTCTGTCTGGACCAGGAGTGGGTTCTAACTTAACTCGCCGCCAGTTCGCTGCCTCCTGCGTCGTGTGGGCACACATTGTCGGCGTGCGCATGCACAGTAGAAAAAAAGCTGGAAAATTCCCCCAAAAAAGGCCAAAAACAAGATGGCGACGCATGCACAGTGCCGGAAACCCAGCTTCTGCACATGCACAGAAGAAGAAAAACCCAAAAACATTTTTTTTTAAAAAGAATTCCCCCCCAAAAACATAAAACAAAAAGATGGCGGCGCCCATGGACCAGAACCAGCTCCGTGACATCACCAGTGGCCTACTACCTACTCGGTAGAACCGGTCTGAACTGGTAGGAACCCACCTCTAGTCTGGACCAGAAAATGTTTCACTTTAAACAGAAATAAATACTTCAGAGATTTCTGAAATATAGAAGGGAGTTTCCATTAATTATATATCTTCTAGGGATAATTCTAAGAATGTTAATCTATTTAAATATTGATTATTGAACAATCCTCTTCAGCAACCAACACCAAGATAATCATGAATTAATCAAACAAACATTCAAGTAGTAAATAATATCTTAATCAAGCCACTAAGGTGAAAACCAAACCAGGATCAACACTGGCAGGGCAAGCTATTATATATAAACAGAGAGCATACCCCACACTCACTAATACTGATGATATTACCTAGTAGGGCTACAAAATTTCTGCAAGAAAACAACCAAGCTTAGAGAGAACCAAGGACTTCACAGTTCAATCCTGAGCTACAAATATTAATATTATTCTATTAATATTTGTTTCAGAGAAAACAAATATTACTACACAGAATTATTCAAAGTTCATGTTTAGGAAGGAAGTATTAGAAGAAAATGGCAAGCAATACAAACTTTTAATGTAATTTAATGTTTAAACACACACACTTAAACACACATGTACACACACTTCCTATTCCTTGCACCTATTAAAATTAATGGTAATGTTTTCAGAGTACTTTTGCCTTAAATTTTAAGACAGTTTAGGAAAGCATGTGGCTTCAATTTTGTATTTTTTGCATCTAGATTTAATTATGTTTAAGTATAGTTTAACATTTGTTTAAGCAAAACACTGAACCCAGATGAGCAGAGCACTCCTGCTAAACATGTACAATTGAAAAGAAGGAAAATACATGGATGGCTCCCTTGCTACAGCCTTTGCCCTGGTGTTCTGTTCTGCTATATAAGCTGCTCTGGGTTGGAACCAGGGATGAAATGCAGCTGGCTTTACCCGGCTTCCGAGAGCTGGTAGCAACAGCAGCAGGTCGTTCAGAGAGCTGGTAGTGCCAGAAACCGAGACATCATCACGGCCCAGTTTTTGGCCCTCTGTGTATGTGCAGAAGGCTCTGCACATATGCAGATGACAGCGCGTATGTGAGCACAGCGAATTTGACTTTTTGCGCATGTGCAGACAATGGTGCGTGCACATCATTGAGCCGGTAGGAAAAGTAAGTGTATTTTACCCCTGCTTGGAACTGATTGAAGCAACACTGAAAACCTGTAGATCGGGGTGTCAAACTCAAGGCCCGCAGACTGGATCTGGCCTGTGGGGTGCTTAGATCTGGCCCATGGGGCCGCCCAGGAAACAGCAAAGGACCAACCCGCAGTGCCACTATCAGTGAAAATGGAGCTTGAGACGACTGATATGGTCCTCCTGGGCCCCATTTTTGGCTACACAGGCCTCATGCAGCCCTCTGCCAGCAAAAACAGTGCTCAGGGGGTCACATCCCTGCCGCAAGCTCCATTTTCACTAGCAGAGGACAGCAGAAGGCCATCACACCCAAAAACGGGGCCCGGGAGTGCACATATACATACATCCCAAGCTCCATTTTCACTCTCCTGAGCTCTGTGTTTGCTGGCAGAGGGTTGCAGGAAGCCATCACAGCTGAAAATGGAGCTTGCAAGGACCACAGCCAGCACTCCCAAGCTCTATTTTCGCTTGCAGAAAGTTGCAGGAGACTGTTGCAGCTGAAACAGAACTCAGGAGACCTTTTTTTGTTGGCAGAACACTCGGGTCACCACAGGCGCCAACACAAGTGACATCGAGTTGGCCATGCCCACCCTGGCCACACCCATCCCAGCTCCCCAAGGTCAGACACAACCCTGATGCAGTTCTCAATGAAATTGAGTTTGACACCCTATCCTAGAAAAAAAATGTGAAGAGGACCCAGCAGAAAAAGAATTGTCCAATGGAATGGAATGGTATTCTGAGGTCCAGACTGAATATCTTACAAGATTTATTTTTATAGGTATAAACATTATTTGAATACATGAAATGAAAATGAATAAAAGGGAACATTAGGACAGGGATGGTAGTCACGCTGGTGTGTTTATGCTCACCCATTACAGACCTCTTAGGAATGGGGTGAAGTCAACAGGAGACAGTCTAAGGTTAAAATTTTGGGGGGTTAGGGATGAAACCCTAGTCAGCTAGTGCATTTCAGGCATTGATCACTGTATTGCTAAAGTCGTATTTTCTGCAATCAAGTTTGGAGTGGTATACTTTAAATTTGTATCTATTGTGTGCTCGTGAATCATTGTGGTTGAAGCTGATGTAGTCAATGACAGGAAGGACATTGTGGCAGTACATTATGTACTATGCTCAGGTCAGACCGAGGGCGGCATAGTTCTAAGTTGTCTAAGCCCAAAATTTCAAGTCTGGTGGCATAAGGTATTCTGTAGCGAGTAGATGAGTGGCGGGCTCTTCTCATGAAATATCTCTGTACACGTTCAATTTTATTAATTTCCAATATAGAGTGTGGGTTCCAGATAGATGAGCTGCATTCAAGAATTGGTCTAGCAAATGTTTTGTATGCTCTGGTTAGTAGTGTAATATTACCAGAGAAGAAGCTATGCAAGATTAGGTTTACAACTCTTAATGCCTTTTTGGCGATGTTGTTACAATGGGCTTTGGCACTTAGATCATTAGATATGAGTACTCCAAGGTCCTTGACAGAGTAATACACCATTCCAGTTTATCCCAGAGGCCTCAGCAAGTTCAGCCACCTAAATTTTTTACAGTATTTGCCCAAGACCAAACTGATGAAGATTCTCCTAATTATCTTCTCCACTCCCAAGAGCCTATTTGTTCTGGGCTTGCTAATCTATAGCCCGTGGCTCTATGGAAAGCTATCCAGATAGTTAACCTTTCTTGCCATTCAATAAAGGGGAAAGATGAGGTAAGACTAGAAGAAAATAAACAATGGTATATGATTACAACATGAACACATAATAACTAGCAGCCATGCTCTATAAAACAGACGATGTAGTCCTAACTGTAACGTGGCCTACTTACAGTCTAGGCCAGTGATGGCGAACCTTTTCGGCACCGAGTGCCCAAACTGGAACATGTGTGTGCACATGCATGTGTGGACACATGCCAGAGTGCCGGAAACCCAAAGACCACATGCACGCACACATTCCAGCTGGTCTTCGTGCACACTGGAAACCCAAAGACTAGGTGGTATTCAGGTTTCCAATGCTTCAACATACATGAAGACAAACTGGCCAGTGCGCATGTGCACACCAGAACCCAATAAAGCAGCTGGCAACAGTATGCATGCCCACAGAGAGGGCCCTGTGTGCCACCTCTGGTTCGTCATCAGGGCTCTAGGCCAAAACATATCTGCTTCTACACTACCACCCCAGAGTCTAAATTGCTTAAAGATGTGTAACTATATGCTGCTCACCTGCGATCCCCCCAGATAAGTCAAGATTGCAGCTGAAAAACTAAGAAGGGCTTTTCTGAATGGAAAATGTGGGCTGAATGGCCTCACTTCCCTTCTCTTTCCCATCAGTGCTCTTTCCCATCAATGCAGAAAGTAAGGAGATAGGAAAGAGGAAACAAATAATAATCCCTGAACTCTTCCCTTATGAAGGGAACATGCTGCACTTACTTTGGCCAGCATGATCGGGGTTGCCAAACTTACCTCTAAGCAGAGGTGGGTTTCTACCAGTTCGGACTAGTTCTATAGAGTAGGTAATAAGCTGCTGGTAACATCACAGTGATGTCACGGAACCGGTTCTGGTCCGTGGACACCACCATCTTTTTGGAATTTTTTTGGAGGGGAGTTTGGGGGGCTTTGCGGGGGTTTTCTTCTGCGCATGCGCAGAAGCCAAGTTTCCGGCACTGCGCATGCATCACCATCTTGTTTTCAGCTTTTTTTTGGTATTTTTTTGTAATTTTTATGCACTGTGCATGCGCACACAAAGTGTGCGCGCAGCCACAAGGAGCGTCCACATGGAGCGGGAGGAAGCAAACCGGCGACGAGGTAATTTGGAACCCACCCCTTCCTCTTAGCTAGCTAAACTGAAAGAAATTAACTCTGTCCTGCCAGAACAGCAAATGCTCTGGTGACAGAACACTATCAATCTTTATAAGTGCCTTTATCTTTGCTTCCTTAATAACAAATGGGTACATATAGAAATAAGGTAATTAGACTGCAGCCACTGTCCATTTTCACCTGTTTAGAGGAATTATGTGGTCTATTTGGAAATCAAGAGTTATTGGAAATAAATAGGATTCTGAACACTGGTGTTTTGCTTGGCAGTAGACCATTTTCCTTATTTTTTGTTTGAAATTAAAATCATACTTAAGTAAAATAATATGTAGCAGGGCACCTGGTATAGGCTACAAGAGTTTTAGGACCATGTTGCTGACCATGGGTTTCTGATGGGAGATTTATCTTCCCCAAATATTACACATGTTTGACTTTTACACCATTTTTAAGTAAAAAGAGTCTTGAGATGTCTTAAATATACAGAAAGTAGTCAATGTTTTTTGTTTGTTTGTTTTTCTCTTTCCCATCTGCAAGCAAAAGATAAAGAATTTTGGGATTGAACAGGAGTTTAGGATTAGACTATAAATGCAAAATCCCTTCTCTTGCTTAAAGAGGCCTCTTTGGCAAAACTCTTTATTTTTCCAGTTTTTTAAAAAAAATAACCAGAATACAGTACATTCAGGTATACAGTGTACAGTAAATCTAGTTAGCTAGCGATGTATATTCATTTCCCTGTTTAAACAAATACATCATCAGCATGCTTTGTTTTTTTATTGTTATAATCCTTTCATTTTACAAAAGACAACAATGTATTCTCAAGAGAAATATTATTTATAAGTGAACAGATAATTACTGAAGTTGTGCAATTATTACACTAATTGCATTATTTACTAAGGTTCCAATTATTACATTTGGAACTTTAGTAAAGTTCCAAACGGAATATATGTTATCTTTATGATATAAAAAGAAAGCAATCATTTTATTTTAGTATCAAAACTTCCAGTATATTATTGTTTATAACTATTTTTAAAAGAAGAAAAAGAGATGGGGAAACCTAGTAAATATTTAATTTCTGACTTCCCCTTTCATTATATTCCAACTGATTTTTATTGTATGTTGGTATAAGGATAAAGCTTTTTTTAATTTGCCCTAATTCATTACAACATAATATTGGTTTCTTTTATTTAAAGTCAAGATTTATTGAGCTCTAAGGATGAGTTTCAGAGTGAAAGCATAAGACTTAATTCATGCCATATAGAGATAATCTTTCCCATTTGTGGACGACTCTATTTTTCTTTTCTTGTACAGCCATTTCTGGATATGATCTAGAAACACTTTGATTTCATTCAGTACTGTATGTTTGGATAATGAATTGTGATCTTGTATTTGTTTAAGTCATAGGTAGTACTAATACAAACTGATAGCAGGGCACTCTCTAAGCAGTTTACAGAGTCAACATATTGCCCCCAACAATCTGGGTCCTCATTTTACTGACCAAGGAAGGATGGAAGGCTGAGTCAACCTTGAACTGATCAGGATTGAACTGCTGGCAGTGGGCAGAGTCAGCCTGCAATACTGCATTTTAACCACTGCACCACTATGGTTCACATATGTGATGGAATGGAATGGGAAACCAAAGCAACAACACAGAGAAAAAAACCACAAAAAGGACTGACAAACTGCAAAAATGAATTCAAACTGTCTTTTGAAATTTGAACACATAGCAATAAAAAACAAAATGTACTGTACACAATGTTGCTTCTATAGATAAATCTTTATGAAATATTGTGGCAAAGAACCAAGAATGTTTTAGTTCTTGGAACAAATATAAGTCATTTGAAAATAATCAAAATTCTATTATTCCCATTTCCATAAGATACAATTTCATTGATTGGACTGTGACTGTTTTCATCTCTCCAATGTTTCACCAAGCTGTGTCAAGGCAAGGGTCTTCCAAGACTCTTTTTAAACTGACTTTTGCAAATGTCAGAACATTTGTTTTCTGTAAACTAAATGTGAAATGTATGCAATACATACATAAAATGTTGAATGCAAAGTAAAATATTCACAGATCATAGGACCTGATGTTAGTGTTCCATTATTGGGTGGTTTCCTCAAGCTGCTCCATTTTAGCTCTACAACTGAACAACATCTTATTCAATCCAAAATGCAGGTACTGTAATCATGTAAGTATACTATGAGGATGAAGTCTTCAAGGGTTGGATGGCCTTTCAGATTTAATAAATGAATATATAAATAAATCAGACCAGACCTGTGGTGGGATTCAAGTTTTTTACTACCAGTTCTGTGGGCATGCCTTATTGGGCATGGCAAGGCGAGGATACTGTAAAATCTTCATTTCCACCCAACTCCAGGGAAAGGATACTGCAAAATACCCATTCCCTCCCCACCCCACGAACCTGCTTCCCAGCTCCATTCTCCTGTGTAGAGCAACAAAAGAAGACCAAGCTGATCAGCTGGGACTTGAGAGGCAGTGAATAGATTGGGGGCGGGGCCAGCCAGAGGTGGCATTTGCCGGTTTTCCGAACTACTCAAAATTTCCGCTACCGGTCAGAACCTGCTGAATACCACCTCTGAATCAGACCTAGAGTATTGTATTCCTTTCTAGACACTGTACTTTGGAAAGGACACTAAAAACCTGGAGCAGAGAGCAGCAAAAATAAGAGGCCTGGGAGGGAAAAAAAAGTATGAGAAATGACTGGAGACATTAATCTGGAAAAGAATGCACGGAGACACGATTGCTGTGTTCTAATATCTGAAGAATGTCAGCTAGAATACAGGGCAGAATCGTGTAGAGTTGCTTTGAAAGAAAGGGCAAGAATCAACAGGTTGAAATTACATTTTGGTTAGACAGAAGGAAAAATTTCCTAATGGTAACAGCTGTTCAGCCATAGAACAGGGTGCCTCAGGGGGTGGTGGACTCTGTTCACTGGAAGCAGACTGGATAGCCATCTGCCTGGAATGCTTTAGTTTTGAATTCTTGCACCGAGAGGGGATTGCCAAGATCTCTTCCAGGTCGTATATTCTGTGAGGTCATAAAACTAATGGCAACATGTTATATAACAGAGAATCCCAACATATACAACCCATACTTCTTTAGCTAGGACAAAACCAGGGGTGAAATCCTACCGGTTCGCACCGGTTCTATAGAGTAGGTTGCAAGCAGCTGGTGACATCATAGAA
>JANHFT010002489.1:79107-90117 GCA_032467955.1 Pseudoxenodon macrops
AACAGTCAGCTACCTTTATTGGATCCAGGTGGAGGCAATACGGAACTGCCGGCAGGCTGCAGGGAAGCCACTTTTATGGGATTCCCTGGTCGTCTGCCGGTCACTGACATAGCTTTAATTTTCCCGCCGCTACTTTAGCCAACCAGCGGTGGACATACTAATTAGTCCTCATAGAGGACGTAACAGAAAGGACTGCTGGGAAGAGCAAGCACTAACGAATTCCTCTGTTTTTGAACTACAAAACATTCAGCCAGGAAGTCGAGATCGTAAACCATGTCTTGGCTTTGCTTCAAGGAAAGTTTCATCATACAATTATGTGAGATTCATAAACCTAGATAATGTTTCTCTGCAGCATTCCTGGAAGTGAAAATGACTCCTAAACTCAGCTGAAGGGCTGATAGACCAACTATTGCTATTTGCTACCATTAAGTAAGTGCAGAATGGACCAACAGAAACAATCAAAACAAAGAGAAAGGATTTGCTAGGTAGCATTGTACAAGTAGCCCTCAACTTACAGCCACAACTGAGCCCCAAAACTTTGGTTGCTAAGTGAAACAGTTGTTAAGTGAGTTTTGCCTCATTTTACACCATTGTTAAGCAACCTCTGCAGTTGTTAAGCTAGTCACATGATTGTTAATTGAATCTAGCTTCCCCCTTAACTTTGCTTGTCAGATGGCCGCAAAAGGGGATCACATGATCCCAAGACACTGTAGCCATCATAAATACACGCCTATTGCCAAGCATTATCTGAATTTTGATCATTGCGGGGATGCTGCAATGGTCTTAAGTGTGAAAAATGGTTGTAAGTCCCTTTTTTCAGTGCTATTGTAACTTCAAAAGGTCACTAAATGAACTGTTGTAAGTCGAAGACTACCTATAGTTGGGACTCCTTAAATAGTTCTGTGTTGTATTTTGGAAATATGGATCTGATTTTTAAATATGATTCTTTTGTCCTATGTTTTTTTCAGTTATTATGGCTTTCTTGACCTTCATTTAGATAACTTTTTATCTGCTTTGTTAATTTTAATGTTCTAACTTTCAGTGCCCAATGTTTTAATGTTTTTAACCGTTTAATTATTTTATACTGTGATTTATGGCATTGTAAGCTGTCCAAAGTCATTTGATAATGAGATGGAGTGACATATAAATTTAATAATAGATTTAAAAAATAGCTTAATATCCTTGCAGATACCAGCTGATTTTATTGAATAAGTCTGAAAGACTTTTGTCCTTGTACCAAGAACTTCCTTACCAACTCTTGAGAACCATTCAATGTTGGATAGGGAATTTGATAATTAACAGAAAAGAGAAGTACAGTAGACAGAAGAATAAAATAATAAGCTTCTTATGTTGTTAGCTTGTAGTACTTCAGACAACAGGTCAACAAACATTTAGAGGTTTTTTAAGGGGAACAAAGAACAAACAAACTGTAAGTGTGAGGCTAATCGTTTTATTTGGAGAATTTATTCAGCACTGAGATATTAAGCTATGTTTGTAGACCAGGCGATATACAGATATTTCTCGACTTACAACAGTTCATTTAGTGACCATTCAAAATTACAAAATCACTGATGATCCTTTTTCACAATTACAATCTTTGTAGCAATCCCATGATCATGTAATCCAAATGCAGATGCTTGGCAACTGGTTCATACTATGACCATTGCTATGTCCCAAGGTCACGTGATCCCCTTTTGCGACCTTCTGACAAGCAAAGTCCATGGGGAAGCCAGATTCACTTGACAACCAGGGTACTACCATATCAACTTCAGCAATTCACTTAACAACTGTGGCAAGAAAGGTCATAAAATGGGGCAAAACTCACTGAACAAATGTTTTGCTTAACAACAGAAATGTTGGGCTCAGTTGTGGTCTTAAGCCATGGTGGTGTAGTGGTTAGAGTGCAGTACTGCAGGCTCCTTCTACTGCCTGCCAACTGCCTGCTTGCAATTTGGCAGTTCAAGTCTCACTGGCTCAAGGTTGACTCAGCCTTCCATCCTTCCAAGGTGAGTAAAACGAGAACCCAGATTGTTGGAGGCAATATGCTGACTCCGTAAACCGCTTAGAGAGGACTGTAAAGCACTGTGAAGTGCTATATAAGTCTAAGTGCTAGTGCTAGTAAGTCGAGGACTACCTGTATACAGCACCCCAAGGATTTGATGATTAACCTTGGTTCCTAATATTGTAATAAGGATTGCGTAATCCTTGGCTGAAGGAATACAAATAAAAAATAAGAATTTTCTTATTTCTTATTATGGAACATTATAAATCATGCCAGAAGTACTCTATAGAAATTCTATAACCTTTTTAACAGAAAACAAATTATCTACATGCACAACCTTAATAACACATCAGTACAGAGCTATTATACTATTACTGTATAAAATGATTGGCTATGATGCATTCCCAGTCATTACAGCTTCCCTCTCTCCATGAAAGCTAAATAAATAAATAAATAATCAGCATGACAATAGAATAATCTGCTCATCATAACTTGAAGTATCTCTATTAATACCCCTTGACTACACATCAGCCTGGCCAGAATCAAGTTCATCTTAGAATTATTTACTGTGGGGACTGTTCCATCTGTTGGTTTTATAACCGTTGCATATATTATGCAAGAGTTGTAGATGCTGATTGTGTTAATTTCCATACCATTTTTATACCATGTTGATATTTAGATTGTGCAATCCATAATTTTAAATTGTAAACTGTCCATAGGGTCAGTAAAAAGGCATGGTATAAAACATAGAATAATAGAGTTGGAAATGACCTCAGAGGTCTTCTAGCCCAACCCCTTGTTCGAGTAGGAGACCCTGTATCATTTGAGACAAATGGTTTTCCAGTCTATTTTTGAAAGCCTTCAGTGATGGAGTACCCATAACTCCTGAAGGCAAGCTATTCTATTGGTTGATTGTTCTCACTGTTAGAAAATTTCTCCTAAATTCTATGTTGCTTCTCTCCTTGGTTAGTTTCCAGCCATTATTTCTTGTCTTGTCTTTTGGTCCTTTGGAAAGTAATTTGATCCCCTCATCTTTGTAAGAGTCCCCCAAATATTTGAACAGTGCTATCATGACCCCCCACTCCTTCTTTTCATTAGAATAGACATACCCAATTCCTATAACCATTCTTTGAATGTTTTAGCCTCGAAGAGGATGCTTAATATTGGAGTCTATCTTCTCACTTGTCCGATCACTTGTATTTTCATCAATAGGTGTTGAATCTTGAATCTTATTTGTTATTCCCTTTGTGTGAATAATCTGCAAAGGAGGCTGAGCATTTCCAAAAACTGCAGGATAGAATCAGCCATATGAAAATATAGTTGCGTACTCTGGTACTCTTCTTTTTCCTTTTCCTACACAATGACCTCTTTGGCAAGCTGCTGATCTTCTGTAAATAAATCTTAAACTATTATTTATTATACATTTAGTTATTTGTATCCCATCTTTATTATTTTTACAAATAACAGTGAATATATCCAAAACACCTTCCTCTTCATTTTCATATAAATTTTGTAAGCAACATTGCTTTTTATAACTTCATTAAATCCAGGCACATTTCTAAACATTTGTTATAAAGACCTGTCCAAAAGTAGATGCAAGATCTTTTCCATTTTTCAAAGAATGTGATTGTGTAGCAACATTTTTTTCCATCTATAGGAGATGTGATCTTTATTTCAAGAATGGATTGATAGTGGAGCTAATTAACCAGGGGTGGATGGACAACATACACTCAATATCTTTAAGCAGAAGCTGTCTAGACATGTCACAGATGTTGTAGCTCTGAATTTTCTGTGTTGAGTTATCCCCAACAGCCTTCAATGCTTCCTCCAGCATTATGATTCCATTACAATTGGGCAACTTAATGCAAATAAATTTCAGAAATTCAAATACATTATTGATAAACTCAGAATTTATTAGATGGTATGCTGATATATTAGACAGTGCAGAAAGTGAAAACTCTCTAAGGTTATAAAAGAACTCTAAGAGGTCAGGAAATATAATATGTTGAGATTCTGTATTATATACTGATTAAAATCAAGTAGATTCCTATCCCACAGATCCATAACTCTGTGTGTGTGTGTGTGTGTGTGTGTGTGTGTGTGTGTGTGTGTGTGTGTGTGTGTGTGTGTCTGAAATTCAGCATCATTCCCTGGGGAGGGTCAGCCCAAGTGGTGTACGATAGGGGAGGAAGCAACAGGAGCTAAGCCTCCATCGATTAACATGTCTGAAGTAAAAAACTATATATATATATATATTAGTAGAGTAGATCTCTCTCTCTCTCTCTCTCTGTATTCATATATGCATATATGCATATATATATCTTAAATTGCTCAATGCATTTAATCTAACACAATTGCCAGATTAGACAGAAGATATTGTAGTTATTTTGAGCAGATGGGTTGCTTAGTCTTCCAAAATCAACACATGTTTACACTCCACTGGCCTTTTTAACAAGCTGATTGTTATCATTCTAAATTCTCCCCTGCTTAGTAACACATCTGGTCTAATGCTGGATGATTCAAATAGTTTTATGAAATCACTGCCAGTCACTTTTTTTTTGGTGGACATTACATCACATTATACCAAGGTTTTTCCATTGCTTCCATTGAGTTGCTTGCTATAAGCCGTTATCTCCTCTTTCGCATAATAACAATGATGTCATCCTTTCCATGCTCTAAAATACTGTCCTAAGATCTAAGTTCCTTGATTTTTTATTGGAAAAAAAGTTCTTACATGACATGATTGTGATGCTTATGAAGACAATGCTTTTGAAAATATTGCATTAGAAAGACTGATGATTTCATAAAAGTGTACAGGTTATACAGAGATTTTGATTTTTACAGAAACCAAACTGTTCTTCCCAAGTAAAAGGTAAGTATAGATTTACCTTTTAAAGTCCATTGGTAGCAACTGCTCTGTTTTTCATTCCTGCTTATATACAGCAGGTATTGCCTTAACTGCTTCATCTTGCAAGAGTTTAAATAGTTCTGCTTGCATTTCATCAACTCCTGAAGTTGATGAATATTGTTCTTAACAATATTTTCAAGGACCCATGATTAGATCATGTATCATCAGCTAGGAGATGTTCAGTTGTTCAGTTTTTCCACATGTTTGCACCATTTCTTCTTTTTCCAACAAATGTTTGCCTTCTTTGATTATATCATAGTCATTCCTGTAATTATCCTAAATAAATTTCTTTTCCTTCCCATTCACTTATTATCTACTGTTTCTGTGCATTGCTTATTTAGATATAATTCTTTGTCTTTTTGTCAAAGAGTTTTATCTAAAGGAACAAAGCAATGAAATTTATGATTTATTAGATTCAACGCTTTGTCTTTCCTTGCTCTTTTTCAGTACTAAGCATTCAATTGGGGCAAATTTTCCACCTTTCTTCAGCTATTTTCAATGTGTCAGCAGACAGTCATTGCTCATACTTTTGCTTTTTGCATTTCAAAATTGCTTCATCTTTAATCATGCCATGAATATCAGTCCAGAGCAGTTGTTTTTATGTTTCTATTATTTGTTTCACATTTCTGTATTGGCCTGTTAGTTTATTAGCATAGCGTAGTATGAGTATAGTATAATATAGTGTAGCAGAGGTGGGCTCTGAAACTTCTTACTGCCGGTTCGCTCAGGGTCGCGCTTCGAGCGCGCACACAAATTGCACAAGCAAGTACACGCACAGCAGTCAAAAACTAGTTCTGCGCATGCACAGAAGCAAAAATTAGCTTCTGCGCATGTGCGGAAGCAAAATCCAAGATGGTGGCACCCATGGAGCCACCGACAGAACCGGCTCCGTGACATCATCTCAAAGTTACTACCTACTCTATAGAACCGGATAGAACTGGTAAGAACCCACCTCTGTAGTGTAGAATACATATTTACCAACATGATGGTACATATAGCAAACCATAGCACAATTTTCTATACATATATTGGAACACAACAGCAGTGTGAACAGATAAAGACCACAAGTACATAACATAGGTGTAGAGCGTCATCAGCTAATTGGAGATGCTACTGTCACAACTAGTTATGACAATTCAATAGTCCCCAGTCACTTTGAAGATCTGATATTTGAATGACACAAACCAAAGACCCCCTCAAAACCAATACATCCATACTCTGGAACTTATATCTTTAATATTGAACGACAAGGCTGTTAAGATAATAGGTTGGATTGTAAAACCTCTCCCTGAGGAGCATTTATCTCATTGTGTGGTTGACAGAGTCATACCGTATTACAGTCTGGTCTTTGTGGTGCCAACAGCCAAACTCCTTTCAAATCAGGATGTTCATTGCCATTAAACAAATAAATTCTGTGCACCTTTATTATTTTCCCTATATTTCTTGCATTGGTATTTCTAAGTAGACAGGGAAATTAATTTGGGGAGAAAGGAGTGGAGTGTCTACCTGACCAATAAAATATTTGTGCAGGATATTAAAAGGCAGAGGGAAAAAATCCTTCGCAGATATTTTTAAAAATGCAATTTGTTAAAGAAAATTTAGGGTACAATCTCCAGTATCATCTCTATTGAATCAAGGACCTATTTAATTCACTAGCATGTTTTCTGCCTGAATTTCATATTCACGGTGGCTGAATAGGATAATCCAAGTTTACATCTCAAGAAAATAGGTGAACTGTTTAGCTGACAGGGTGTCTTTTTAAAAAACGCTATCTACAAATACTAGCCTGCAGAAGTGTTTTTTTCCCTGAGACAGAGAAAGTCTAAGCTGTCCAGTGTTCAATGAATGAGTGACAAATGCTTGTTTTTTCTCTTCCTTGGTAGGTTGCATAGAGGGGAGATGTAAGAAAAAATGCGATTTGAGTGTTGTGTTTTTTTCTAATGATCAAACAAAAGGTATTAGAGGAGTGAGAAGTTTTTCTGCTGCCTGGTTCATGGAAATTGTTTGAACTCATTCCTGTGAATCTGCAAAGAGTTATGTTGGAAGGAAAAAGTTCACTCTCTCCAGTCAGGAAGGTGAAACTTCAACCACAACAACACAGGAGCACACAACAGATACAAACTTAAAGTAAACTGCTCCAAACTCGATTGCAGAAAATACTTCAGCAACAGAGTGGTCAATGCCTGAAATGCACTACCTGACTCTGTGGTTTCATCCCCAAACCCCCAAAATGTTAACCTTAGACTGTCTACTGTGGACCTCACCCCATTCTTAAGAGGTCTGTTAGAGGTGTGCATAAGTGTACCAGCATGTCTACCGTCCCTATCCTAACGTTCTCTTTTATTTGCCTCAACAAATGTTCTCTTTTATTTGCCTCAACAAATTGTTCAGCTTCTAGACAAACTAGCTCCAGTGAGTCTGCAAAAACTGCAACGTATACAGAAATTTCATGTATTCAAATCATGTTTATACCTATATATATTATCGAATACGTGCCTTGACAAAAATAAATAAATAAAATAAATAAATAAAAAGTTCGGCATGATGGACAAAATGATAAGATGGGAAAGCAAGCTGCTTGGAAAGGAGGTTTCTTTATTTTGGAAGCCAGAAACTGCAGTGACAGAGGCACTGGTTTCTGGGTCAGCTGGTAACCCGGTCTGGTGATTGGATGGACTTTTACATTATTTTGGGGTTGTGTGATTGAGATTTCTGGGCTTGCTGGGCAATAGTTTCAAGTGTGTGCCTTTGGTTATTCTAATTGTAGTGCTTGGTTTCTACTGTGGCTGGGAGGCCTTGCCTTGTCCTTGAGGTGAGGTGAGGGAAGACAGGCTTTAGTATCTTTTGTCTCTCTGCTTTTTAATCTAATCGATTGCGGCCTTCTGTGAAGGCTGTAGCTGAAGGTGTTTTGTTTATGAATGGAGTAGTTTGTGAAACTAAATATCCATTCACAGGGGCCAGCGCTTGAGTGGTTTTACTTCAGGAAAACCTTTTCTGTTCCAGGGGTGGAGGGCATTACTTTGCTAATATGGGGGCTTTCTTATTTTAAAAGAGGGAGTGGGGATTCTCCCTACAATTACAAAATTTATGGCGAAAGCAATTGAGTAATGATAGCAAAGTCACAAGTTTGCTTAATCAATCATAGTAACAATAATCCAATACACCTCAGTCTGGCCTGTCAAGTTTCAGGCTTTATTACATGGACAGATCTAAATGCTGTGGTTTATAGCTCTTCCAGAATTCAAGCTTTCCTCTTCCACATGAGCATGACGTTTAGTCTCCATATAATACAATCACTGTTAAGTGTAATTTCATTTCATTACAGAGTTGGAAAGGACCTTGGAGGTCTTCTAGTCCAACCCCAGCTCAAGCCTGAAATCTATGCCATTTCAGACAAATGGTTGTCCAATCTCTTCTTAAAATCCTCTAGTGTTGGAGTACCCACAACTTCTGGAAGCAAGTCATCCCACCGATATTGTTCTAACTGTCAGGAAATTTCTCCTTAGTTCTAGGTTGGTTCTCTCCTTGATTAGTTTCCATCCATCCATCCATTCCATTCCTTATCTGAGATGCTTACTTACATTACATCCCTGTGCTAGGCTCATTCCTGTTTTATCTGGCCATTATCTTGGTAGTGGATCTTCCTGTTCTCCCTGAAGTCTATTCTCTTTTCTCTCTATATTATCAATCACTGAACAGCTGATCCAGAGGTGGGTTCCTACCGGTTCTATCCGATTCTATAGAAACAGTAGTAACTTGTGATGATGTCACAGAGCCAGTCCCATTGGTGTCTCTGTGAGCGTCGCCATCTTGGATTTTGCTTCTGCTTCTGGTGGGTGCTGCCATCTTGGATTTTGCTTTTGCTAATTTTTGCTTTTGTGCATGCATAGAAGCTAATTTTTGATTGCTGCGTGCGTGAGCACACGCAGCGCAACCCTTAGCGAACCAGCAGCAAAAATATCCGGAACCCACTCTTGAGGTGATTAGCACACCAGCTTTTCCTTTGTGGCCCATGATTATTTTTAATATATCAGGCTGGGCTTTTTCCTTTTATGCATAGGCCTGATGTATGGTGTGTGCCACGTTTATAGCAGTGGCATGGTTATTTTAGCAAATGGCTAGCTTTTTCTTTGTGACAGGCTTTCTGAACAGGTAACCCTTTATTGCAGTTTCTGCATATTTTTTTTCATCAAATCTGCATTGAGCTAGAACATGTGGACCTCTGCCACAATGATAGCACAGTTCATTTTGACTTATTACTCTCTGTTTACATGTTGTTGCAGGCTTATTCACATTTGCTTTCACTCTTGACAGCAGATCTATAGTATTTCCAGCAGCTGTTTCCATGGAGCGAGCATTTTCAAAAGTTCTTATAAATGTTAAATCTGTCCATGTTAAGAGACTGAAGAGAAAAATGTTTTCTTGCAGAAGTCGATAGAATAGCCAATTTCTCGGTGCATTCTTTTGTAATGTTCAGAGAGCTTTTAAAGTTCAGCTACTTATGTCGCTCCAGCCTCTTTCTGGCTTCAGTTATGGAGCCTGAAATATTCGGCAATCATTTTGATGCCAAACACGACTACATTATATTTATAGTTCTGAAAAGCTGAATTGTAAAGGAGTTGGAAGTGAGGAGCAAATATGCTTCTCAGTACATCATATACATTGCCTGTCATAACGCTCAATAATTTTTTCCCCAGTAATTATCTTATTTGCCTCAACAAATTGTTCAGCTTCTAGACAAACTAGCTCCAGTGAGTCTGCAAAAACTGCAATGTATACAGAAACCCAGAATAGTTGAGTAACAGTACAAAATCAAAGATATATTTAATTAGACAATAACAAAGTCCAAAACACTACAATGAGGAAGTGTTCTATTGGTTAAGTTTTTAATCAATCAGAATAGAGCTGGAAGGAACCTTGGAGGTCTTCCAGTCCAACCCCCCTGCTCAAGCAAGAGACCCTATACCATTTCAGACAGGTGGCTGTCCAGTCTTTTCTTTAAAAACCTCCAGTGATGAAGCACCCACAATGTCTGAAAGCAAGCTGTTCCATTGGTTAATTGGCCTCACTCTTACGAAGTTTCTCCTTAATTCCACGTTGCTTCTCTCCTTGATTAGTTTCCATCCATTGTTCCTTATCTTGCCTTCTGGTGCTTTGGAAAATAAGTGTCCCCCTCTTCTTTGTGGCAGCCCAGAGGTGGGTTCTGAATTTTCCTACTGCCGGTTCGCTCAGGGTCACTCCTCAAGCGCGCACGCAAAGCGAACACACGCACATGCACGCCAATCAAAAACTAGCTTCTACACATGAGCAGAAGCAAAATCCAAGATGGCAGCGCCCACAAAGCCACCGACAGAACCGGCTCTGTTGTGTCACCGCGGAGTTACTACCTACTCTATAGAACCAGATAGAACTGGTAGGAAACCACCTCTGTGGCAGCCCTTCAAATACTGGAATACTGCTATCATGTCACCTCTAATCCTTCTTTTCTCTAGACTGGCCATACCCAATTCCTTCAACCTTTCTTCATGTGTTTTTGTCTCCACACGCTTAATCATCTTAGTTGCTCTTCTTTGCACTTTTTCCAAAGTCTCAACATCTTTTTTTTTGTAATGTGGTGACCAAAACTGGATGCATTATTCCAGGTGTGGTCTTACTAAGACTTTATAAAGCCGTTCTAATACTTCACATGATTTTGATTCTATGCCTCTGTTTATACAACCAAGGATTGTATTAGCTTTTTTGGCTACTGCCATACACTGCTGACTCATGTTAAAGTACCGTATTTTTTTGAATATAAGACACACTTTCCCTCCCTAAAATTGGTTGAAAATTTGGGTGAGTCTTATACTCCGAATGTAGCTTTTTTAAAACCTTTTTTTTCCAGTCCTAATAAGGAGCTAGCAAGTGAAGCGATCTTTGCAGGCTTTTTTCATTGCTACTCCCTCCCAAGAAGGTTTTTTTTCAGCCCAAAGCCTTTGCAGGCTTTCTTCATTGCTTTTTTCATTGCTTCTAAAGCAGCTGTGCTTTAGAAGCTTTTTTTTCAGCCCTAACCACGGTATAAAATAATGTGCTGAAGCTGACCAGACTAAGGATGCTAGTC
>JANHFT010002489.1:93042-103223 GCA_032467955.1 Pseudoxenodon macrops
CCCCCCGATAATAAGGCCAAGGCCATATGTTGGGGGTCAAAAGAAAATAAGACCCTGTCTTATTTTCGGGGAAACACTGTATTACGTTACCATCTTGTTCCATAGTAAATGAAGAAGATACTTCATTGCCGCTGGAAGACAGCTCAAAGCCTTTTCCCAGTGTTGAGTTTCCCTAACTTGAAGGAATCTAAATAGTACTACATACCATTTTGGAATTAGACCACTAAAATAAAGACTACTCATCTGTTTATCTGTTCTAATGAAAGACATGCACTGCTTTCTAAATGAAAGCAAGAAAAACAACGGGAACAAGGATTATGGAGATACCTTTACCAAAGCTCTTTTGCTAAAATGCTTTACTTTTATGGCATTTCATCAACCACCATCATTGGTGAGTCAGGACAAGGACTCTTTTCTAACTAGATCCCAGATCAGCTGCAATTAGGGATAATAGCTGAGGTACTATCTCTTTTTCATCTCCCTATTACACTGTGCTATTCATATGTGTCACAAAGGAAGGCAGAAAAAAAGTATATTCAGTATTTTTATTAAATATTCTAAAGTAATTAGGTGTTAAATATCCCTAGATTAAAATTGGTTATATCTTCAGCACATGCCCACAGCTAATAACATCATCAGTAATTGCAGTGATTTATTCCAGCATTATAGTTTTCAAGCCTGAGCCAAATTTGATTCAAATACAAATAGGTATCTTTTCTTCCCATCTTCATCCCTTAAATATATAAACAGCCTATTATAATTAATGCCAGCTATGCACTTGCAGAAAGACAGAGGAAGATTCTCTTAATAGATGCACAAGTTTTTTGATAGAATTAATTGGCTCCTAGCAGGAGATCTACACTTGATAAAGAGGTAGAAAGTTCAATGGAGAAGGAAACAACAAAGTCATTACAAACTTAACCAGCAATATTAAAGCCTTGCAAATTTAAATTAAAAGTCTTTAAAAGCTTAAGTCAGACTCACAGAATCATCAAAATTTGAAAGTAGAATGTTTGAGATAAATGTTCCTCATTTAGCTAAACTAAGAGGAGGAAGGATGACAAGATTCAGAATCTGGAAAAATCTATCGATCGATCGATCTATTTATCTATCGATCTATCAATCTATCAATCTATCTAGCGATCTAGCGATCTATTAATCTATTTATCTATCTATCTGTCTATTATCTTTCTATCTTTCTTTCTTTCTATATCTATTCTGTCTATCATCTATCTATTGTCTATCTTTCTATCATCTATGTATCTATCTATTTATCTGTCCGTCTGTCCATCCATCCATCCATCAATTTATATGGTATTCAAATACTGATATTTATCTTACACCAGAATTAGACAAGCAATATTTTAAATATTTAAATTATATAATTTGGTTGAATTTCAAATATGTATAAATTTATTTTGGCTCTCATATCCACAGTAGATATTTGATTTTCCAAAACTTAAAAAAGTTACAATAATATTAAATGCTCTTTGTTGTTGTTGTTGTTGTTAATTCATTTTGATGATGCTTTGACGGGGAGGAGAGGCAGAATGATGCAAGCAATATTGCAACATCACAATGTGTAATGGTATGTTGGAATGACCTTGGAAGACAGAAGGAAGAACGACAGCCTAGACAATAATTTGTTTAATAACATTTGAGTCCAAAGGAGAAGGGGTAGAGAAAGCATCTCGGAAGGGGCCTTCCAAAGCTTTGGGAAGAATAAAAATGAGAGTTAGGAAGATGCTTTCAGAATTTCAACATTATTTTAATATAATTTTACAATAAAGACACAGCTATTACTCCTGGTCATGCTTATTGTTTGGACTACTTCTCAGGTCCAACATAATGCAAGCCCACACTCCTTTTGTATCCACATTGTGAGGTACAAAATGCAGTGCCACAATGCTGCTTTAGTCATTCTGATGCAAACAGCAAATTCCTGGGGAGTCTGATACTTTGTTTAATGCATATATTTTGCACATTTTTAAATGAAAAACAACAACAACATAAAATCGCACACAAGTGTGGTGGTTCTGCCTTTCACTTCCAGCAACACAAACTAATGTTTTGAGACTGCAAACTGGCAGCTGGGATCTACACGTGATTCTGTACCCAGGAGTTGTGTATTCCTCCTGTAACTGCAGCTTTTCATTCTTCAGTTCCAAAGTTAAGACAAAAACCAAACTACATCTATTTGATCTTTTGGGTTTGGACATCAGTCAATTGCCTATCATAAATAAGTTGACCTTTACTTCCAGTACTCTCCTATTCCCCACTACGCCATGATTTGATGATGCTATCCATTCAGTTATTCCAACTCTTGGCAATTCTGCAGGCCAGGTCTTTCCACATCTTCCAATTTTGCACTACTCCTTTGAGTTGTTCTATGCTCTGGCTGGTGTCAGCTTTGATAGTATCCTGTTCTTTGGCAGCATAGTTTCCTTTTATTGCTAACTCACAACATGATAAAAACACGGTCACCGCCATACTCACTTTTCATGAAAAATCCACCATAGGAGCATGACTCCAGTCTCCACACATAACAATATGAGTCAGGAACGAGGGATTTTTCCCCTTCCATGCTCCTCAAGCAACAAAACCCTCTTCTCTTTGGCATCACTTTTATTTGTGATAAATGAAGTGTGCAATAACTGCAAGAATAGGAAGATGCTCTTCAGATCACTGCTCAGAGGGCGGCAAAATAATTTTGCACTGCTAATTGTCTTATAGCTTGACTTTATTCTGTACCTGGAGGCTGACTCCTCCATTTAAACTTCATAAGAGGAGTCTGTGCATTAGCTGTTGGACCCTGGCAATATGAAAGAAGCCACTTTCTTAGAGGAGCACAGATGGCAAAGGAGCCAGTGGTGGGTTGCTCCCAGTTCTTATCAGTTCAGGAGAACCGCTTAGTGGCGACGATCACCTAATTCAGAACCAGTTCTTCCCGAAGTTCTTCCCGACATTGAGATTGGCCCACCCACCTGCCTGGGCTCCTTTCTACTCTTTATCTTCTCAGCTGATTAGCATGGCAGAGTGGATTGCTGCGGGAATCAGCTCTGCTCTCTCCAGTAAAAACGGGGAAGTAAACAGTTTTTGTCAAGTGCGCACGCGTGTGCAGTGTTTGTGTTGGCACGCGATGACCGAACAGGTAGTAAAACTGGGAAGAGCCCATCACTGAAAGTAGGCACTTGTACCATTTCAATAATTACAAGGTTTTGGTAAGAATCAATAGCATGAAGCTTGTGCTAAACTTCATTTGATCCAGGTTTTGACAAGATCATAAAAATAACACTGAGACCTATATAAGAAAGTCGGGTGTTTCAGTCTCAAGTCGATCAAAAACTCATTAGATGTCCTTAGTTGTCTCCCTGGATCCACCCTCAATGTAATCTAGGATCCCAAATATATATGATTGTAGAATTAATCATATGATTTGGAGCTGGATTTGGCCAGATAGAACAGACCCCATGAAAATTAATGGCATTTATTCCAGCCATTAAATATTCTGAAGCTTGAATCATATTTCACACTGAGACATCATGTGGATTCTGTAATTCTCATTTTGATGTTGCAGGAACCTGGCAATTTGGTTTGTAAATAATGATTTATGTCATAGCCAGTTGTGTGTGTGTGTGTGTGTGTGAAACCAATTGCAATTTATTCCCAGAGAATGGTTAAATAGGCCATACTGTAACACAACGTAAAAAGTAGTTCTTGTATGTTGCCTTTCTGGATCCAGCCTTCTTTGTGTGAAGTGCTTTGAAGTGCTGGAATGTAATTTTCTGTGAACCATCCTTGTTCTGTATTTTGTGCTAAGATATGAGCAAAAAATACTTCCATCTAAAAGTTGCAATGATGATATAGTTTATTTCTAGTTTATTATAAATGCTGTACAACTATACCTCATAGAGGAAATTTTGCAAATATTGTTTACATGTTCTGTTGAAAAGCCTGGAGCTTTAAAAATAAGTCAGAGTATTATGGCATACCCTCTAAATCCAATATTAATGTCAAGATAGCAAGCAGAGTAAATTAATGCCGTTAGAATGGACATAATTTCCAATAATATAAACAGCAATTTGCAGGCACCTCCGCTATGTTCTACAACATCCTATAATTAACTCAACCATGGTTTACCCAATATAGCCACATTTCTATGACACACCAAATTATAAATTAACCACAAGGCCTAGAGTCACATAGCATGCTTAGGCTGAAATGTTATTTGTGATTAAAATGTCACAGAATCTATACAACCAGCTAGAAACACGGAATAGTTCCATTATAACTTTTAGAATGGAGATAAGAGACTTCTGAGCTCTTGATTGATCTGCTATTTCCCTCTATCTATTTTGGTAATAATGTCATAGAGATGTATGCAGTGTGCTAATACCAAGTCATTTTCTTTGTTAATGTCATTGCATATATTACCATGGAAGAGTTCATAGTAGCATTGATCCCCCCCCCAGAGTAACAATTGTCCAACTACTCGTGGAATTGATACTTTAAGGTTATAATCTCCTTCAGTGAGGAGAAACTTTTGCTACATAGCCAGTCTAAGGAAACTCAATTGCTTCCATTTCTTGAGATCCCTTTCAAATGTACTGTTGTGTTCTGCCTAATCCCCTCTGCATATCCTGATCCCCCATTAAGGGGAATCACCTGAGTATTTGCATTCAGTTTCATGCCCATCGCTGGTTGGCTAACTAGCGACGGGGATTTCCAACCAATTGTAAGTGTCTGCCTGCAAGCCAAGGGAATCCCATAAAAGAGGGTTCCCCGCAGCTAGCAGGCAGTCCGGATTATCACAAGCTGAAGCCAATAAACGAGAGCTGACTATTCGCTGCGACTCGAGTCTTCTTACGCTGTGCGATCTAACATGTACCACTTTTGAATTTCATTTATGCATTCTAGATACAACCCAGAAAAACATTCATTCATTCATTCATTCTAATATGTCTCCCACCCCAAAAAATTTAAAATAGCATTCAACTTTATTTGCATTTTATATTTCCGTATCGTGCCTTGTGACTACAGATTACTCTTATGCATAGCAAAGGAACAGCAACCACTATTGCTTTAAAGTGAGGACTTGAATACTTTGCCAATGGATTTAACAGGGCACAATCATATCCTCCAATTTAATCTCAATTAATTCAATTCTGGTGGGTGGCTGGGTTTAATTAAATAAAAATGCGAAACAAGTTTGAGTTGGGGCAATTAGATGGAAATACGATGTGGCTGGATATGAATGCTGATTAACCTAATAACAGACAGTAGTGCAGGTTTATGGAGCTAAATGGTTTATTTAATGGATGGAATGGCTTATAATGTACAATATATAAAGATCTTAACAATAAACATTTAATTAGCAACTTGTCTTGTATTTTTTCCAGTATGCAGAGCAAAGCTGTTAATAAAAAGAGTCATTAGTTGGAAATAATTTATGTCTCTGGAAAAAGAAATCTTTAAACTGCAGTGATGGTAACAAATAGAAAATGTCTGTTTCTTTGAGATATGGGAGAACTGGAAAAACTCAGGTTTTTTACGTATTTCAAGAACAAGGAGGCATGTCTATTTTCTTCTTACAACACGATTGGAAGTGGCTAGAGTACAAGAAACCTTGCAGATGTCAGGAAGTCAAGGGCTCTTTGAATATACCTCAGAAGAAGTCAGCTGGGTAGCTCAACTAAATCATTCATTAGAGCCTCCTTATTGTGGGCTATCGCTAAAGGTTTTGCCATCTCCGTCAGAGAGAGAAGACATATATATTCCAGCCTGCCATCCCAGGTAGGCTGAGACAGTCTTTGTGCCACCAGTGCTGGAGATCTCTAGGGAAGCAGGTAGTAGATAGGCTCCATGGATGCCTTAAATTTGAGCGTCTAAGAGATACCTCGGTTTCAAGAGTATATTGCTCTTGCATCTAGTGGAGACATCAAAGGGTGAGGGGAAAATATAAGTAGCCCTCGATTTAGAACCATTTGTTTAGTGACCATTTGAAATTATAATGGCACTGAAAAAAAAGTGACTTATGACTGTTTTTCACACCTACAACTGTTGCAGCACCCCATGGTCATGTGATCAAAATCTGGATAGCCATAGTAATAGCACTTAAACTTATATACCACTTTACAATGCTTTACAGCCCTCTCTGAGTGCTTTACAGAGTCAGCCTCTTGCCCCCAACAATCTGGGTTCTCATTTTACCCACCTCGGAAGGATGGAAGGCTGTGTCAACCTTGAGCCTGGTGAGGCCCGAACTGCCAAATTTCAGGCAGCCGGCAGTCAGCAGAAGTAGCCTGCAGTACTGCACTCTAACCATTGCACCACCGCGGCTTGGCAATTGGCATGTATTTATGACAGCTGCAGTGTCCTGGGGTCATGTGACCACCATTTGCGACCTTCTGACAGGCTAAATTAATGGGGAAACCAGATTCACTTAACAACGGTTATTAACTTAAGAACTGCAAGTATTCACTTAACTGTGGCAAGAAAGGTCGTAAAATGTGACAAAGCTCACTTAACAAGTCTCTTGCTTAGCAATGGAAAATTTGGGCTCAATATACAAGTAGTCAAGGACTACCTGTATATTGTCAATGGCTGACCAAGAATGCCAGAAAGTGCAGCCCTTTGAGAACCTTCGTATATAACCCAATTATATTTTTAGTGTTTACTCTTTGATTTCATTTTCAAAAATGCTTCAGTGCACCCATCATGCTATTTTTCTCATCCACAAGATACTTTCCTGTCAGAAATTGCTTAAGTGTTCAAGTCATAACCAGAGCACTGTTTTATTTTCAAAAGCTTACTGTCCTACTCTCTACCTGATAATAAGGCTAAGCCTGCCTAGATTTAAACCCTATTCAGTCTACGTTTCCTTGAACCTCTTAGGTACCTGGATGCTTCTGGACTCAGAGTTCAGGTATTTAGCTTTCCAAGTCAACAATGGTGCTGTGGTGCTTTTGGTGCATGAATTTTGTGCCATATTTATCCCTACATGGGTGCTTCCTAGAATAGAAATGGGGTGGATAAATTAAATAGAATTTATTCGTAACTGTTGATATCTCCCACACAATTGGAATTCCTACATACTGTACCTCTGGAGAACTATTATATATCTCGCTTTCCAAAGACTCCAGCATTAAAAGAAGAAACCCACACTGGATATATTTGCAAGTCATTCTTACCTATGGTTAAATAGGTTTTATGCAATCTTGATATGAGAAATTTATGAATCATTGGCTGTTTTTAAAAAATCAGGTTAAAATGTATTTGGCTAGTCTTTGGTTCAGTTCAGTCTGCTGAATAATCACTGATAATGTTTCAATGCCCTTAAAGGTATATGTATTTATAATTCTTTATCTGTATGTGCACATTTCTAAAAGACTGAAATCCCATTGAAAAAGCTAATTAACCACTGGAAGGTTCTTGGTTTGATTGGAATTGTCTTCATTTCCACACCACGGTTTTGATGCCATCCTTTCATGGATGCTACCCACCTCGATCTGTCATCCTAGCATGCAAGCCAGGCTGATTTTTTTTTCCCTAGCAATTTGCAACACTGGAGCTCAGGGGAACATGGAGATGAGCTGTTTTCCCAATTACATATATTAGATTTCATAAGCAAACCTATTAGCAAATCCAGTGACAATCCTTCTAACTAGTTTCAAAATTCTTGTTAAAAAATATCCAGTTCATTTTCCTGAATGAAACGTGCACTGGACTTTTGCCTCCCAAGCTCTGGCATCCAGAGAGTCATTTTTCTCTCACCTAGCACCTACATAGAGACAACCTCATGTCCATAATGGCAGCTGTTGGGAAAAGCATAGCAGATGCAAAATGACTATGTTTTATGTTCATTGCAGCTTTCACTATCAATTTATATGCAGGAGGAATGATGTTTTGATAGCCAGACAGCTTTCTTTTGAACACCTGAGATTGTTTGAAAAAATTGATCAACGCACACAGCATGTACCAAAATTGGAGATGATGGAGGGAGCAGGAGAGCAATTTATGTTCCCTGTTTTAAAGTGGAATCTATGAAAGGATACTTTGATTACTCCGGAAGTTTTCGTAGCTCAAGGCCCAGTCCTGATTGAATGGCAGGTTTTGTACTTTCCTATTGGTTAGTAGGAGAAGCCCCGATTGGTTCCTGGTGCTCTCCGCCTCTTCTCAGCATTCCATAGTTGCTAGGAAAGATGATGATCGCACTGCTAACTTCAAAATATTTTGGGGAAAATTGAAAAGTGCCCTTACGTTAAGAATATCAAGGAATAAAGTTTTTCCACACAAAAGCCCATCTGACAACAACATTTTTATTTACTGAAGTAAGTACAGTTGAAAGGCCACAATTGCTCACGAGTGTTTAGTAACCTACGTGCATCTAGACTACTTAAAACATTTAGCAAAAGAGATTGTTGATATTCCTTTTCACTTGAAGCAGAGAATTATAATATGAGAAGAGTTCAGTTAGCCTTTGTCCCCAATCTCCTTTCTTTCCTCTCAATCCATGACCTTTCTGTATTGAGTAAGGGAGGTCCAACCAAGATTCATGGAAAACGGGGAGATGCAAGCAAGAATGGAACATGGTGGCCAAGTTCTAATAGGGCAACCTGTGCCTCAGCATGCTACTGTATTAATATATTGATGATAGATAAGATAACCTCTCTCCACCCTTGCCACTATAAAACCCAGATGGTCTTTTTCAGAAATTAATTTATTTTCTTAATTATAACATAAGAATGTCAGATATGCACATGTCTATGTCCAATACAGCTACAGAAAGGAAAACTATCCAGAATTGACAGGAGTTTCTGTTATATGTAAAGATTAGAATGACTGGATGTGAGGAGCCACTACATTTCTCTTATTTTAAAGCAGCATAAAATGACAGTGATGTGCTTGTTAAGATGCATTTACTAAAATGTCTTCTTTTGTGCAACTATCACAAGTATAATCACTTGTATTTTGCCGTCTGGTCACTCTGGAAATCTTTGTCTTTCAAAGACAATGTAGGATGACAAAAGTTGTCTTTCCTAATGCGGTATCTTTAGCTTGGTGGCTCATATAAGGAATAATTTCAGCAGATTATCAAGTGTAGTGGCAGTAGTGTGTAATCTAATATAGCAAAAGCACTTAGACTTATATACCGCTTTACAGCCCTCTCTAAGCGGTTTACAGAGTCCACACATTGCCCCCAACAATCTGGCTCCTCATTTTACCAACCTCAGAAGGATGGAAGGCTGAGTCAACCTTGAGCCTGGTGAGGATTGAACTCCTGACAGTGAGCAGTAAGTTAGTTTGCAATACTGCATCCTAACCACTACACCACCAGCCAATTTCAATTTCATCCCTGCTGAGAGACGAAGCATCCTCCTCTTAGAAAAAAAAAATACAAACAGGAGAAAGAAAGAGGGAAGTCAAAAAATTAATCACCAGGAAAATAGGTTAACTCCTCCCTTCAGTTTGTCTTTTTAAATGCAAGCCAGACGCTTAAATGAAACAAAAGAGAAGATGATGTAGCAAAACTGAGGTGCCTTAAAAAGAAACTTTGAAAGAAATGAAAAGAATGTACTTATGGATAAGCCAAAGTAATTGCTGGAAATGTTGCTCTTTGCTCTGGCAACCAGGAGTGAAGCAAAGAAAAATCCAGACTCAGATTTGATGGATGCTAGATGGTTGCTGCTGATTGAATGGCTGCAGATCTGCCAACAGATGTGACCTCATAGACGACCCTCACTCTGTCAATGACCTTGGAGTACTCATCTCTAATGATCTAAGTGCCAGAGCCCACTGTAACAGCACTGCCAAAAAGGCATTAAGAGTGGTTAACCTAATTTTGTGTAGCTTCTTCTCCGGTAATATTGAACTATAAACTAGGGCATACAAAACTTTTCCTAGACCAATTCCTGAATACAGCTCATTGGTCTGGAACCCGCACTGCATATCAGACATTAATACAATCGAACAAGTCCAGAGATATTTCACAAGAAGAGTCCTCCACACCTCTGCTCGCAACATAGTACCTTACGCCACCAGACTTGAAATTTTGGGCTTAGACAACTTAGAACTTCGCTGCCTTTGGTATGACCTAAGAGTAGTACATAAAATTATCTGCTACCATGTCCTACCTGTCAATGACTACTTCAGCTTCAACCACAACAATACACGAGCACACA
>JANHFT010002489.1:103323-140605 GCA_032467955.1 Pseudoxenodon macrops
CTGAGTCAACCTTGAGCCTGGTGAGATTCGATCTGCCAAACTGCTGGCAGCCGGTGATCAGCAGAAGTAGCCTGCAGGACTGCACTCTAACTAATGTGCCACCGTGGCTCATCTAATATACTCTTGCATTTCACAAACTGATTTGGTTCATGACCCAACCAAGGTGTTGTAGTCCCTCATTAGCAAAAGAATAATCCAAGGAAGGAGCTTGATCTTTAGCAGTCAACAGTCAGCTAATTCATCCTGAATGCTTGCTAAGTTCCACTGGAGTTATTTATAGCTTTGCAAATTGAACAGACAGTACAAGACCCAGGACAGACTGATTGCCGATCTCACTTAGTCTCATTCAGATTACTAATGAAGAAAAGGACACTGCTTCGGTAGAAGCTGCTGTGCATTTGATTTCAACTACCTGAGGTGAGGCTGCCAGCCACATTTCTGCAGCATCATTAATTTATAGCCACACTGAGTGCCCTTCTGTTACTGTTACCAAGGGCATTCAATACTGAGAAGGCATCAGCAATGCAACATTGAAAATGGTGTGAACATGTTGGTTAGACCAATATTAGCTTCTCTTTTGTATCTTTTCTTGCATGTAGAGTACATTAAACTTCGATGTGTACAACAAAATTGCAAACCTTTCAACTAGATCAGGAGTTCATTTGCTATATTCTAGGGAAATGGTGCATTGGGGTTTAAAGCCACAACAAGTGGCATTTCCTGTCAGACTTCAAATGTTGGAAAGAAATTATGTAAAGGGAATTGAGATTGGCTGGTTGGTTGTCTATACAGAAGCAATGGGACCAAATTTGGTGTGGGCCGAGTATCTGACAAAATAATAAAAGCAATCCAGATCTGGGTTAGAGTTATAAAGAAAAAAAATCATTTCAGTGTATTCCTATAAGAAAGGCAGGTGGATAGCAGCATGGAATGCTATCAATTCCTCCATTCTAAGCCTCTCCCACTTTTTAGCAATAGCAATAACAATAGTACTTAGATTTATATACCACTTGAGAGTGCTTTACAGTCCTCTCTAAGCAGCTTACAACAATTTGGGTCCTCATTTTGCCAACCTTGGAAGGATGGAAGGCTGAGTCAACCATGAGTTGGTCAGGATCGAACTGCTGGCATTCGGCAGAATTAGTCTGCAATACTGCATTCTAACCACTGGGTCATCCCGGCTCTTTTAGGATGATAAGACTGGAGCATGTCAAGCACACATAGGCACAACATAGGATATGCAGAAACACATACATAAGCAGAAATGCAGCACAATATTTATCACCCTATCAGTTATTTAGGGCCCCATGTGCTCACACAGAGCTCTTAACTCGACCAATTCCTGGGGGGAAAGCATGTACACAAACAGACAAAGAGATGCCACATTTTGTTTTTGTGCACTGCAGAAAATACAGATACCTGGACTGGAAAGAATCTTTGGTTTGTTATATGCTGAGGTGTGGAATAAATTTATTGGCAGGCTGAATTCACTCAAGCTACTTAATTCTCTAACAATTGCTCCTCTTTCTTCATTCCAGTGCTGATCCTTGCGATCCACATCTTGATATTAGCTTTATACATTTTATGAATATTATCTCCAAAGTCGCAGTATTCAAAACTAAGCTGCAGGTTAAATCTGGTCAGTGGAGTCAGCAGCCTTTCTGCCTTCTTAAAAAAAAATAGATCACAATGACATTTTGTTTAGAATCAATGATGAGTAAGTCTTCCTGATTAATTCACCTCAGAAGGTAAGCAGAGAGCTGTGAGGACATTCTTATATGTGTATATTAAAATGAAAAGGAGCTTAAAATAACAAATTTATAGAAATTTAAATCACTGGAGCCATTGTTAACAATTTTTAAACAGAATTACCAAAGAAACTTAAAGTGAAATCTGAAATAGACTAAACTTAAATTTCTTAGCTTTCTGAATGAAAATAACCTTTCAAAGCCAAGAAACAAGTATACTTACATCATAAAATTATCGATGAGTCTGTAACTAAACAGCTAACTTTGGGGGGGTAAAGGTGATGAGTCTTTGCGTCTGTCAATAATTGACTTATGGACCAAATTTAGGAAGCTTGTTAACTAAGGAAGTCTAAAGATTCCAGTGGAACAAGAGAAAAAAATGAAGAAAAATAGTAGAACTGTTACAAAAATGGAATAGGATATTCTCTTGATCAATGGAATACTATGATAACTATTGAGCAGCATCCAATAATCATGGATTCTGTTGGAAGATAAATTAAGTGACATTCTAATTCCAGGAGGGCCTACATGAAATGAATCAACTCAGTCTTTCCAGATTAAGTTCATACATGAATCTGGGACAGAGGTGGCCTTGAGCACCTTGGGGAACAACCATTCCGATAATACATCTGCTTTTACTTTTGGAGAGCAGGGGATTAGAATTGCCCTTTGGTGGCTACCAGAAACTGGTAGTAGGATACTTCTACTTAAGTCCATGGCAAGAAGGACCTTGAGGTGTTAATGTCATTTGATATTTAAATGAAGATCCTAGGAAGAATCCTTTGCAAATTTGGAGGTAGGCTCATAATACTCAGCTACACTTTTTTCTTCTGAGATGTCTCCAAAACTTCAGAGTTTCTCCAGGATATAAAGAAGAATAAGCTGAAAATAAATTGGCTGGATTCCACAATTTAGTTGATAAGTGTATTCTCAATGGAATTGGACTCCATCTTAATGATTAGGTTTGTAGTTTGTGGGGGAGGGGGGAGGGGTTGTCCGCTGGATACAGGATTAATGCTAAATAATTCTATAACGTTCATGGCACAGAGGGCCTTTTATAAATTTTCACTGGCAAAACAGTTCCATTCCTCTCTTATCTAGTGGAGAGAGATTTGGCTTCCGTGCCTCATATGCTCATGTTTAGCTTACTATTCTCTTGAGGGGGTGGGGGGATTTAAAGACAGCCCCTGTAGTTTACTCAGAATGGTGGATCACCAGCAAGGATGGTGAGTTGTCTCTCTCAAAAGTCCTACAAAATTTTCTATGGTGGCTTCCTTCCAAAGTCATTTCAAAGTGTTCCATCATGGTTCATAAACACATGCATAGTTTAGACCCAGGCTATAAAGATATGACTCTAGGATAAAAACACATATTTTTCAACATTTTGATTTTTTTTTAAAGGACAATATACAAGGAAACAGGATGACATTAAATTACATATTTTTGAATATTAGGGATAAATAAATGTATGAAATATTTCAGCAAAGTGACAATTACAGTTCTCAACACACCAGGATCTTGTTTGTTTGTTTGTTTGTTTGTTTGTTTGTTTGTTTGTTTGTGTAAGACAAAAAGAAATATCATCCCAATGTCATAGGATAGCAAGTTACAGGATCAAATAGAGTCAAATTGAGTTAGAGAACTATTGGATCCATGAGGAATACAGGAAAGTAAGAATCAGTTGTATCTCCAAGCAAAAGGATTTCATAGACAGTAGATATCAAAGTGTTCTTATTTTTCATGTATAACTCCCCCCCCCTGGCTAATAGTGCTAATTTACTTGATTAATAAACTTGGGAGGATGGGTGTCTCAAGAAACAGGAAAGATTTAACTTTCTCAAGAAAATGAAAACAGGAAGATTTAATTGTTACATGTTAAATGTTAGCAGTCAATAAGACAAAAGAGGGGGAAAGAACTTTAGACTTAGGAGGTAGAATGAAACTTGTTGGCCAGCAAAATAGCAATGGCACTTAGACTTATATACTGCTTCACAATGCTTTACAGCCCTCTCTAAGCGGTTTACAGAATCAGCATATTGCCCGCAACAATCTGGCTCCTCATTTTACTGACCTTGGTAGAATGGAAGGCTGAGTCAACTTTGAGTCTGGTGAGATTCGAATTGCCAAACTGCTGGCAGCCAGCAGTCAGCAGAAGTAGCCTGCAGTACTGCATTCTAACCACTGCGCCACCACAGCACCAAATCTCATTGATCAACTATTCACTAGATTATAATTACTTCTTATAACAATTTACTAGGTTCTGTTTGGTTGTGAACTGTTTGAACTCAGTTTTAACATTTATCTTATTTATGGGAAATCTATCTAATATTTGATAACTTCATACATTAAATACCTAGGAAAATCAGGCTTCACCTCTTCCAGGCATCCAGAAAGAATATGACATATGATGTGTTATGATGTTCTACATTGGATATTTCTTAGAATTTCAAGGACCAAAACTTTCTTAGACTGTCTAGCAAAGTTTTGTGACAGATAGTGAATCCCACAGTAGGTTTTCTATTATGATACTTCACACGCAGAGCAGATGATAAGAACTTATATAAATATGGAAATTGGTCATATCTGGTATAATCCTCGTCTTAGACTTATAAATACCAAGAACTAGTATCAAATTCTTGGCTATAGATTAACATAGAGATCCATTAGTCTACCATTTGTTCCTTGGAAAGGTTTTTAAAGTAACTTTTTACCAGTACAAAGTTTGTTTTTCTGAAAGTATTTAAAACTTAGTGCATGTTTGCAATCTGTGTAGTCCAAACTTCTCACACAATGTATTATACTTGATGGGTTCTCCATGGAGGTACTTTTATATGGATGTAACACAATTTTATATTGAAATTGGTAAACTGAACTTCACCAAGGAGCCTGCACTGTTAGTTGATCCAGAAAATGCAGCTTTAAACTTAGAATTTCTGCATGACCAATCTCAATGCTTTTGTTAATAGAATAAATGGCATTCCATATTTTGTTTAACTGAATCTTCAGCTCAAGTCCAAATGATTTGATTTCTGAAGTTAAGATTTTGCTTAGCTAGCAGCTGCAAAGCTTTCTGTATGTAATTTGGCAAGGTAACCTATGCAGAAAAAGAAAGCAAAATCTATTTTTTGAGATGCTTCCCATTTGAAATCTATAATGATGTTTTTGTTAAGAGTTGTTTGTACTTTGAAACTTGAGGCTTGAATCACAACGAATCAAACCAAGCCTAAATAAACATAACACACCCATACCCTTTGTTTTTCAGGGAGATATAATATGCTATTTAAAAATCTAATGATTTATTGGCTCCTTAGAAACTGGCCCACTATAGCTAGGAGAATGTGCTAACATTAAAATCCTGTACATACACTTACTTTTCAATAATTATGTTGTAAACACTCTGCCAAATTTAAGCAAGCATACCAACAATAAACATTAAACTGATTAAATATTTTTTTTCATCATCGTATATCCAGATCTATGCACTCTAGGGCTATAACCCAAGTCAATTAATTTTTAATTGCAAACAATGGATTGGAACAAGAGATTCTGTTCTACTATCAGATATATCCTCAATCCAAGATATACTCAAATGAAGAGTTTTATCCTATCGTGTTACAGCAGTTTTCCATAGACATAGAGAATTACAAAGGGTAGGCTAAGAGACAACAAATATCAAAAGGCAGCTTTTTATCCAGAGAAGATTTCTACTGAATTCAATCCAATATTTCTATAGCAAGTAGTACACTTTGTTTTTAAACTACAAATGACCTATGGTATGCATTATCTTAGCATAGCTTTCATTCAGAGAATACAAGACAAATCTTGTCGTTCAGTTTAATAAGCACTCATGTTACGGTAAAAGATAATTGCTGACCAATCTATTTTTCTGGTAAATTGAAGATTTTAATCAGCAGATCTAGCCAGTTAATTGCCAAGACTGCGATATAAGCACATTCCTTTATAAAATGGGATTTGCATTGCCAAATATTATTTAACACCCTTGTAGAAGATGCAGACTATGTTGGATTGTTGTTGGGTTTTTTTATTTCCATTGAATTATTCCCTTTTCATTGAACATATTTCTTCAGAAGCAAATTGAAATAGATCCACAGCAACTGGGAAAAAATGAATGAGAGAGACCTCAGAACTACAAGCTTATCAATCATTATTTTAAAGGCCAGGAGCTATATCACAGCATCAGATACAGAATCAATAAAAACATAATACAGTACTAGATAATTATTTTTCCTTAAAAGAAAGAAAGGTTGTCACATTTCTTCCTAGCATTTGTCTGCAAAATAAATATCAAGAACAGAGAAAATCACTTCAGCTAAAAGTTCTATGTTTCTGAAAATTTTTCCCTCAGATTTCACCTGACTTTTTTTTAAATAAAAAATAGATATTCCACAGATACCTTCTTTATTGCATAAACATACTGTACCTCTAGTTGATATTCCTTTAAAACCACACCTTAAGTTTTATTTAGGAATACAAATTTGTCTATAAATGCATAAAAATAGCTTTAATGGCAAGTTATGAATGATGTAAAGATACACGCAGTACCCACTGGTATCTATCATGGAGTAAACAGCAATTTTGCAGAGGGGTAGTTCAACAAAATAGCAGTGGAATTTAAATTCCTAGAATGTATTAAGGCTAACCCAAAACAAAAAGGAATTAGAAATTCCACTGAGTCAGATAAGGAGTTTTGAAAACCTTGTCATGGAAGTTATTCTGCAATGGCAGATGAAATGGCTTTCTTTGTGTGTGTGAACAATACAAAGGCTTACACTTCTCCTGGTTGTATGCACATACTCTTGATTGTGCAATGGCTCTGGATGGTGCTTTACATCTGTGGTGCATTATTTGAACCAGAAGGAAAATCACCTGTGAATCTATTATCAAGAGCCGTTGTATTTTCTTACACTCACATACAACATGTGATTCTACAGATCATTAGAAACCTAGGCTGATTTTTTTTCCCCAATAGTGAAAATTGGGCTTATCCTGCTTTTCTAAAGCTACCATTCATTTTATGAGATTGTCAAATGTTAAGAATTTTCTATGCATTCCAATGCGAGAAACAGTGGTAGAAAAAAATACTTCAAAACCAGAGCAAAAAATAAATAAATGGAAAAAAGGAAAAGGAAACAAATGAACGTAGCCACACACACCCCAAAAAATCTGAAGAGCTCAGCAGCTGTATACAGCATAGAATGAATATTTGCTCTTACAGTCATTGACCATTGCTGCAGCTGTCATTCAAGTAATTTATAAGTGCATTAAAGTTTTATTTTTCTGCAAAAAGATCTGTGGAAAATCATACTGCTATAGTTTGGAAAATCCCAGTGAATTTGAAGTTCAATCTTGAGGGTTCCAGTAACTACAAAAAAGAAGCTTGGATAAGAGTTTCCTTCACTGTTCTTCATAAATTCATAATGCACCCTAGAAAAGATCCAGCTCTTCTCTGCAAATCAATATTACAAAGGAAAAATTAATAATGGGAAGCAAAGCAAGAAGCCTCACTGATTTTCTCACTTGGTTGCTTCTGATATTTTTTTTAAGACAATTTGAAATGCACAAAGGAGTATTATTTCCAAACTGGCATTTTATAATACAGTGGTTTAAGAGTGTGGCTATGATATCTGGGCTAGATAAACTCTAGACAATTGCTATATGGTGGCTACAAGATAAAAAAAAAAAACCTCTCTAATTCTTTGAAACCATTTAGTGATTGTTTGGGTTTTTACAGCTGAGTGATGGCTGCTCTAGAACAGGGGTGTCAAATTCAATTTCATTGAGGGCCACATCAGGGCTGTGGTTGACCTCAGGAGGCCGGGTGGGTGTGGTGGACTAGATGGGTATGGCTGGGGTGGGTATGGCCAGTTCGATGTCGCTCACATCAGGGGCAACTGTGGCGGGATGTATTGTCTCCAGCGAAGGAAGACCAGGGCAAGTGCCAAACCCGTGTTCATCAGAGGAGCTTTGCTATCCCTCTCAGGCCAGGCAGAGGACCCTCGTATGACAGCACGGGCTCCCAGAACCCTGGGCAGCAGAGAGCAAGTGTCAAACCCAACCCTTGAGCTCCCAGGACATCAGGACCCCACAGCCCAGCCCCACTTCCCCGAGGGGGTGCTCAGCTGCGCTTACCTCCTCCTCGAGGCTGCTCTGCTGTGCTCACTCTCCTTGGCCAGGTTGTTTATGGTGGGTGTGGTAGGGCAAAGAGTATTGGTCAAAGGGAGGCCCAATCCCTCTCTTTGTGAGGAGATCCGCTTTGTAACCAAAGCATCGTCAGTGATCGAATGGGAGACCACCAGGAGAGGAGGGAGGGAGGGGATGATGAAAGGGCAGCAGGGCTTGTAGTGGCCAAGTGCTAAGGCAGGACTTCCCTCAGACCCTTTCTCCCTCTTATGATCTCCTTCCTTTCTTCATTTCTTTCCTTCCCTCCTTCTTTCCCTGCTTCTCATTCCCATCTCCTTCCTTCGTTCATTCCTCCCCCTCCTTCCTGCCCTCTCTTCCTCCTTGTCATTCCCATATTCCTTCCTTCCTTCTTTCCTTATCCTTCACTCCCTCCTCCTTTCTTCCCTGCTTCCCTCCTTCTCACTCCCATCTACTTCCTTCCTCCACACTCAGGAAGGGATGACGGGAGGAAGAGAGATTGGCAGCCCTGTGCTGATGGCTGTGGCTTTTCCATGCAGGGGGAGGACCTGGTAAAAGGGAAGCACTCGTGGGATAACGAGCAGACCATGGAGGTGCTGGTGGTGGATGCGGCACTGATCTACAACTTGGTGATGGCCATCTGGGCTGAAATGCAGTCAGCATTGCATTCGCCTCCGCCGCTTGGCCTCACACCCTGGGCATGTGTACAGGAGGTGGCCAGGGCATGGAGACTGGCATCCCTGGGTAAAAGGGAAGTACACAGAATGCAGTCAGGCTGCGGGGCAAGACAGTCACCAGGGACACCAGGCCTCATGTTCTCGCTGCCTCCTGTGCATGCACCTCTGGGGCGGGGCGGGAGCGGACCCTTGCTGGCTCCAGGGCAGCCCGCAGATTGACCGCATTCCAGTCTGGATGGCCATCACCAAGTTGGAGATCAGTGACTGGCTGGCCTGGGTCAGGCCAAGGCTCCACAGGTCGGTCCTTTACTGTTTCCAGGGCAGCCCTGCGTGCCTTTTCATCCATTATAGTTTTTAAATACAAGATAAATACATCTTAAGAGCAAAGACACAGGGAATAATTGTTCAGGATGCAGAGCAATGCAAACACATCCGGAAGTTATACAAATGAAGCAGTCACTCCATCACCTCATTTCTGTGACTTCTAACATTATGCCAGAATCAGCTACATTGGTGTAATTATATGTATCTCTCTTCTTCATCACCTCTTTCCATCAGACAGCACAGAATTTGCAGCCAGCACCAACCCTCAATTTCAATACAATATTATGAAAACAATAGTAGTAAAGAAGCTATATTTATACTTTTCCCCCTATATGAATGTTTCCTATAGGACAACAACTGCAGATCATTCTTAAACCATACCTTTCAAGGACCAGGTTTATTTTCTTTCTAATAAGCAATGACAAGTATTTTAAATGTATGAATTTTGGTTAGATTTTTTTTCAAAAGGAGAACACAAACACACACACATACACACACACAAAACACAGGACAGGCATCGAACCCGGGGCAGCATGGTTGTATACTTTGCAGGGGGTGTCACAGAAACAAGTTCAGCCACAAAACAGGTTGACCGTGCCTTCCCACAAGATAAAACTTTATTGTGTCGTTTCAGGACTGCTAGTATTCACAGCTTACGATGCTGAGCACATCCTATTTCACACAACATTGCTCCACCACTCAATGACAACCTTCTGGATTGACCTTATTTAACGCAAACAGAAAAAGGATTTTTTTTCCCAACCTGTCTTTCTTTATTATCTCTATCTTTGATAATACTTTGATTCAGCGGACTTCTAAAAACATTGTTTTCTGTGAAGAATCCAACCTTTAAGCTGCTTTTTGTATTAAAAAAAAACATTCTTTCAATTTTTTTTAAACCTTCCTCAGGAGGAGAGGGAGAAGACACCCCTTCTGCTTTCTTGCTGAAGAGAAGCTATCTAAGGAGCTGCAAGACCTCACTGCACCCGTTCAGTGAAGTTCTCTGGGAAAACTCCCCGGCATTGGTCAAATGCTTTGTGCTGAAGCCAATCAGTTTCTCTCACACCCATCAGCCATCCGTCATCCTGGCAAGAGACAAAAGAAAAAGAGAAAATGTTGGTACAACAAACACCAGGCATTATTTGTCTCTAAGTTTACTGACACTGAAGAGTGATAAAGTTATGTATTGGTGCTAAAATTGTTATCATTAATCACAGCACTTGTGAATAACCCTTGTGTTCCTTCTCATCCTTCTGGGGTACTTGCAAGCAGGAAGTGAAGTATAGACATACTCTTTCCCCCCCCCACACACATTTGTTCCTGCAATTGGGATTTGGAGGCAGGCTATTCCTAACTGAGAGGCAATGCTGAGCCTTCAAGATGAAAATCACCATATCTCATGGCAATAAATTCTACAAGTTAATTATGCCTTGTATAAGCGCAGTGGTTTCTTTGGTCTGTACCAAATCCCTTCCCAGTAATTTGATTCTTGGTCCTAGTGTTTTGAAAACTGTGAGGGAAATTTCCTTTCCTTTTCCCATGCCGTGTATGATTTTATATGTATTTATCTTCCCCTGAAGTTGCCTTTTTCCCTAAGCTAAAATAGTCCTATCTACACAGGCTCTGACCTGCCAGTCATTGTGGATATGGCCTTATATGGGAGCCTCCATCTCAGAGCCAACCAGCAACTTAAGTGGGTTGAGAATGGATCCAACGGCAAACTGGAAAAACAGTAGAGACCTTTTCTATGCATCAATTCATCAATGAACGAAAGAGAAGGCTGAAATAGTTTAATGACCAACTGGGCAGCTGCAGGACTGCCTCCTTCCATCTAGCCATTGAGTTCTATGCCTCCAAGAACATTTTTCCTTTGGTTGCTGGAGAGAAAACAACCTTCCCCAACAGCTATTTTTTCCCTCCATTTTTTTGGCTCTAGTGGGAGTATTGATCTCATCAAGGTATTTCCTAAGGTTGGTGTTCCTACCATCAAAACCCACTGCCTCCCTCCATAGTGTTCCTGTCTTTGCCTCCATGGTTTCTGGAGAATACTGCAACTCCTGACTGCTGGAAGGGAGAGGGTAGCAATGCTGTCCAGCAAGTATTTGGGTAAAGGAGAGTTCAAAGCACAGAAGAACTACCTCTAATAAAAGAATGTAGTCAATTAATGGTCAAAATTAAATTGACGCTAGATATGAGTCAACAGAATTTGTGGGGGGTGGACTTAGGTTTCTTGTGGCAATGCAATGATTCCAAACTGATGACACATTTAACCCTGCTTTCCTTCTACAGAATGCAAGCAAACAGAAGTGACCCTATGTACACAGCCACTCAGAGAACTGGAGGAAAAGTTCCAAATCTAGATGAAGCCTTTTACAGATGAGGCATCCTTTGTAATGTTTGATGCAACGCTAATGTTTACAATGAGACTATAGGAAAAAGCGTGCAAACAAAATGTACAATTGGCTAAGAAACATTTCTATTTCCACCTCACTCTCTTTACAAAAATGAATGAATGCAATAAAGACCTATAAGAACACAGTGCCATCTACTGGCACTCAAAAAGAGCATGAACAAGACCGAGAAAAAAAATTGCACTGATAGCCACCATCACAATTTTTATACTTTTGTAAGGCAGAGAGAGGGATGAAAAGCAAATATGAAATCAGAAAAGAGCAGAGAGTACAATAGTGGGTACATTAATTCACTTTTTTAAATGTAAGTTAAACTACCTTGAGATAATTAAGAGGTCCTTTTTTAATACTTAAAAATATGTTGCTGGTTGCAAGGGCAACTGTAGTATTTTGACTGCCTGTTTTCTGATCTAATTACCGTAGGTAAAGCTAATATTACAGACTAATATTTATATACAGTATAATTTAAAAATTAATACTAAACAAGGATAGCCTCCTTTGTTGGATATTGGATTAGGAAATTCAATAATCAATATTCATCTCCTTATACGTCGATCTCTAGTAAACCACATCCTTCTCATGCAATATTTGCTTCCACATAGGAAAACATCATTTTAAAGAAATCTCTACTTCTTCTATTTGAAGAAGTAGAGATTTATTCATTATCTTGTCTATATCAAGTGGTCAAACTGAAAGGTTTGACTTGCTGAAGGTCACATAGCATGCTTCATTGCAGAATGCAGATTTGATCTGAAATCTTCTTAAAACTGGACCAATGCAGGACTTACCAAATCATGCTAGTTATGAGACACACCTATTGCATTATCACCATACCTGCTCCTCTGGATTTTCAAATGGAGTCACCAAGACCACATCTCCAGATTTCAGCTGCAATTCATCATTGTCAGTAGCTGCGTAATCATGCATGGCTTGTACCTGCACAAGAATAATGATTCCACAGTAAGGATTAAGGGGGAGATCTTGTTTCATATCTATACATATCTAGTGCAGCTGAACTCTTACATACTAATTACGCTGCAGTCTATCTGCTATCCCAGTTCTCCTTAATCTGGTCAATATTCAGGAAAGCTCTATGATACATGATGATTGTACTTTTAGGAAAATGAATTGGTGCTGTCCTGCAGATTATGTTTTTATAGTTTCATTGTTTCAATTATTATTTACAGTTATTTTGGGATAGTTTTTGTATTGATTCTTTGTAAAAGAAGTAAGTAAATAAGACACACATAGTCTTAGTAAGAGTCTTAGTAAGCCACCCAAAGTCATTTGACAGTGAGGCAGCCATAGAATGAAATGGCTGCATGTCTAGGATGAATATTCAGATGCATCTTCACCATAGAAACTTACCTTGAAGAGAAACCCTGGTGGCATGTCAGACCTCTCAGAGATGGCTGAATTCTCATCGGTCCCATTAACTGTGGCAGGGACAGTCTCCACAACTACAGTTGGGAGAGAACTCTGAAGGAAATAAAACAGGATCAAAGACACCAAAGTTAGGCCCAATTGAGAAAAGAACATAGAGCAAACCCTCCCCGTAGCCATTTCTGAACATGAATCTTTTATTCAAATATTCATTAGGTGTCAGTATTTTGTGGAAGTTAGGATTTAGGTATGAGGGGTGACTGAGGTAAATAGAATGACTTATTAAAAGATGGAAAGGAAACCACAGAAGGCAATAAATTGTAGAGGGAAATTGGTGTGCTTAAAGATTAATGGAGTAAATAACAGATTCTGTTATTACAAGACATTTAGGTTTGTAGTAATAGGCAGAAATTCTGGTCAATTTTCTCCCTTTTAAAAAAAAAACTAAAATCAGTTTTGGTGTTTACCACAGATATATCTAGCTTCTGTGTCTTCGGAATCATTCTCATTCCCAGCAGTAACAGATGTTTATAATTTTGTAAGGGTATCAAATTGTAACTGGGCATGCTAAACAAATGAAAGTAGCCTCAGCAATGAAAAAAGATTGTTGTTGGGTGTTTTTTTTTATGTAGGTCCAGATGTTGGGCACACATAAAAGTTCCAAGATGGTTAACTGGGACTGAAGCAGATATATTCTTCCTAATTCAGATGAATTGCAAATGCTGCAGGAATATGCTTAGCTGTTTGCATCAAAGAGACAACCATCTATGGATGACTAATGGGCTTTGTTCTATAGTCCAAATCAACAGTCTCCAATCAGGGATTCAACCCTCGGCTCAGAAAAGCTAAACATTTTATCTTCAATGGGTTCACATCTGCTCAGATTAAATGTGAACAACAGTTAGGGGAGAATGAGACCCCTCCTCCCTCTCCCTTGCCTACTGTCTTACTGAGGCAGATCCTGAATCAGTTTCGGGTTTAGCAGCTGCTTCAGCTTCAGCTGTTCCTTCTTTGCCAGCTCCCTCAGCCTCAGCAGGAGTGGCTTCTGTAGACTGCAACACAAAAGCAGTTAAATTCCTGGATCTCAAAGTGCCTAACCAATCCCATACCTTTGCAGACAATTGCCATGTTTCTAGGGCTGGTCTAAACTATCGGTTTCTGAAGGTTAAATCTGAACTGGGTTGATTTCTTAGATGAATAGCCATGTCTATTCATCTGTAGTGTTTCTCTTCTTGTACAAAACAGAAGCACGATTTGACTATTTGTATGAAAGCTAACCAATTGAGATTGCTTCAACATTACTCGAAGGAAGCAAAGTTGTACACCTTCCCATCTAAAAATATTCTTGGCAATCACCTCTACACCTTTCCACAGCTAGGCTTTCTCTTCAACATATAAATCAAGAGCGTGTCCAGGATTTTCTGATGTCCGTATAATTGCAAAATGTCAGATTGTCACAATGTTTTTCCCCCATCATCATTATTGTTTCTATTCATGTGAAACCTACCATATCTGTTCTAGTTTTCTTAAATAATATTTAAATGCCGCTGACAAAGAGACTGGAGAACTAAAAAGGAATTATGATTAATTCTAATTTGGCAATAAGCTTTCTTTCAACAGTAGCAATAGCAATAATACTTAGACTTATATACCTCTTTACAGTGCTTTACAGCTCTCTCTAATTGGTTTACAGAATCAGCATATTGCCCCCAACAATCTGGGTCCTCATTTTACTGACCTTGGAAGGATGGAAGGCTGAGTCAATCTTGAGCCTGGTGAGATTTGAACTGCCAAACTACAGGCAGACGGCAGTTAGCAGAAGTAGCCTGCAGTACTGCACTCTAACCACTCAGCCACCATGGCTCAGTGATCCTGCTTCTTTTTAAAAGCAGCTGTTAAGCAAATCATCATGATCGTTATCTGAATCTAGCTTCCTCAATGTTTTTTTGATGGAAATCCCATGAATACAGGATGCTGCTACTGGTCATAAATGTGATCCAGCTGCCAAGCACCCAAACTGTGATCACGTGCTTGTGTGGGTAGTGCGATGGTTACGAGCGCAAGTACAAGTCATCAGTTACTTTATCCAAGATTGCCATAACTCTGAACCATCATTAAATGACATGTCATAAGTCAAGGACTACCTGTATTCAACAAACCTGTCCTCAGCTGTAATTTTCAAACCAACATCATACTCATTAAGACAGCCTTCACAAATTTCTTACGTCTCTTTTTTAAAGCCATTAATTAAAAAGTAGTATTTTTGTTGCAGAAAGTAATGCTGTTTTTGTTGGTGGTGGGTAATGACCCAGAATCTTGAGTCACAATTTTAGTGTTATGAGAAAAAACTTTCACTATGAATAATCTCCTTCATTTAATAATGTAATTTTTCCATCAAACAACCTTCCAATCTCCAAACAAAACATAAATTATTAATATATTGAAAAGCTTGAATATTTCTAAAAAGAAATATAATATCTGAAATCAGAATCCTGGGATATTCTATAATATACATCAGTATAGATTACCTTACTATATCAAATGAAGTACTATGCTATATATTAGTACAAGATAAAATCCCAAATTAAAGAAATTATTATCACGCAACTATAGATTTTGGATTTTCTTTTCTTCATATATAGTAAATGAAATGAATGCCCATGCAAACTTAAAATAAAATGTCTCCCTCAAGCCTTAGTTGGGTTCTGGTGAATTTGGGGAAAACGTTTTGGTAACTATTTTCATAAACAAATTAGCATTTGCTTAAACTATCCTGAGTTGTCTGAAGAAGAGTGGTATATAAATCTTGGTACAATTTATATTTGTAAGAATGTTTAAAAATTCAAAAGGCAGGTCATCCATCCAAAAGGAAGGACATCCATCATAAAGATGGTTATGAACCATTACAAGACGTTCCAAATCAAATTACTGTAGAACTTTAATTTCAGTAGATCCCGCCCTATCGATTTAATAAGAATTAAATTCTAATTTCGTTGGAAATGAAGTGTGCTAAGTAAAGAAGGCCGAAGAAAACCAGCAACCAGATAACTCCTAGTATGGAAGACAGCAATCAAAAAGGACATTTCTGAACATTTGTTAGTTTAACTTTTTTTTATTTAGCTGGCTGATAACCTGGGTGGGCTGATCGGCCAATCTACCGCAAAATTGCTAAAATTATAAGCAGGAAACGAATCCATAAATTGCATCTGCTGAAGAGATTTTTTTTTTTCAGGCAGATATATAAAATTTAAGGAAAACAGAAATTGGGCAGTAGGAAGAGAAAGTAATGGGTACAAGAAGATACAATAATGAAAAATACTGTGAGAAGACAAGACAGTGAAAATGTTCCAGGGTAAATAGATGTGTTGGGCTGATAAGAATTAATTGCTTTATATTTTGGATAATTAATAGGGGAAAGGCAGTGCAATATTATGTATGCAACCAATCCTGTTGCAAAAGTGTGACATTATTTTGAGGGGGTGGGGAGAGATATTGGGAAAAGTATGCAATGTTAATAATATAGCAGTGCTATATTTAATTGATTTATTAAACACATTTGTATGTCACCACAACCAAAGTGACTCAGTGACTCGTGTAAAAAATATAATGCAAAATAAACCCCATATAAAAATTAAAAATACAAAAGCCCTACAAAAATAGAAAGAGAATAACAGATGGCAATAACAACTCAAATCAGTGCAGGCTCTCAAATTAAAAATTAGTTCTTTAAAAACTTGCAGAAAACCAATAGAGGAGATAATCCAGCCTCTCCCCAGGGAGGCTATTTCACAATATTGGTTTAGCAGTTGGGGGGGGGAAGCAGCAACTTCTTCTCCAATCAACTCCAAACTTCCTTAAATAAATATTTATCTGGGGTCCTTGGTGCTCTTTGTGCTTGATTGAAAACTACAAATATTCTCTTCTCTAAGTATTTCTGTCATTTTATGTGGACTCTCATTATATTGCTGATTCTATTTTAAAAGGATGCTTGGCTTTTATCTCTCGTTGTCCTTTCTCCTTAAAATCAAAATCTTGCTGGAATACAAAGAATTAAATCTGAATAAAGAAACACTGTAGTCTGCACATCCACGGTAAAGAAAATCAGATTTCCTGGATGTTAGTGTAAATTGTTATTTTAGCCTAAATAGATCTGAAGGACAGATTCTGAATAACTTCCCTGCAATGTCTGGCATTGATATCACCACTTCTAACTCATTGTCTACTCATCTTTAAATATCTTTTTTTCTAGGAGCAGAAAGCATGGAAAACCCATTAGTAAAATACAGTTTAGAGTGACAATTTTACATTCCCATTGAAGAATTGTTCAGAATTGTGTGCAATTTAAAATGGACCTAGGGGTTTCATTGATACTGGTATTTAATGAACTGTTAATCCCACTGTTAATTTAAAGCTATTAAACCTACATAATCTGATGATCCCATTATCATTACATCAGAAAATAATATCTAGAACTAAACATTATAAATGAGAGGAAATCAGAACAAGGCTTTTAAAAATACAAGAGCATAGAGAAGTAAATTATTAATAGCTGATAAGCACTGATTTTAAAATGCCCAAATATATTAACAAGATTAAAGATTTGATAGCACTTGATATGATACCATTGTCAACTTCATTTCAATACAAACTTAGAAACAGTGATAGATACCACAGAGTACCATGATATGAAAGTAGAGCTTTTGAGACACTACCACATGCAACCTAAACCAACAAACAAAACTATACTACCAAGGGCATTTTATCATTGGAGAGCCAGTTGGTATAATCATTAAAGCATCAGGTTAGAAACTGAGAGACTGTGAGTTCTGGCCCTGCTTTAGGCACAAAGCCAGTTCTGTGGTATTGGGCCACAAACTTTCTCTCAGCCTAAGGAAGGAGGCAATGGCAAACCATATATATTGCCATTACCTTCTTCCTAAGGCTGAGAGAAAGTTTGTGGCCCAAGACCACAGAGCTGGCTTTCTGCCTAAAACAGGGCCAGGTCTCCCAATATGTGTGTGTGTGACTGTGTGTGTGTCTGTATCGGGGTGAAATTAAGCAGGTTCTGACAAGTTCTGGACAACCGATAACGGAAATTTTGAGTAGTTCAGAGAACCAGCAAATATCACCTCTGGCTAGCCCCAGAGTGGGATGGGAATGGAGATTTTGCAGTATCCTTCCCCTGCCACACACCCCAAGCCATACCCATAGAATCAGTAGGGGGAAAATTTTTCTATCATCCTTGCCAACTTCCAAAGCAACAGCTGGAATATCTGAGATCAAAATGGTCAAAATGGAAGTGTGGGAGAAGAAATTACATCAGAAAACTCTAAGGCTTCGTTCACACTTCTGCCATGTTTTCAAAAGGAAATTTTGATGAGCCATTGCTCAGAATAGGAAAATATTTTCTATCTAAAATATGAAAACAACAAAATAATGCTGTTCCTTATATTACTAAGTTTCTACTGTGGGAATAACTGACCAAGCAACTAGGTTGCTCTACCGTCAATGAAAATAGAGGCTCAAGATACACATAATGGTCTTTGCCTAATAATGGTGCAAAGTAGCATTTACAAACACCAAGTGTTACATTATAATTTTGCAGTGAAAGTTGTATTAATAGAAATCTTACCTCCCATAAATCCCAAGACAAAGGCTAAGCATAGCAAAAAGCAATGGGGGAAAAAGCATTAAGTCTTTATTATTTCAAACAACATAAAAAGTGCAAACATACCAAATGACCAGAAAATGTTTAGTAATGTCATACATTGAAACTAAGTAATGTGGTTTATAGTTTTGGATAGTCCATTTCAGTAGTTAAGACTTGAAGGACCAAGTTAGGAACAGATCCTCCTGGAGATAATGATTCTATGTGGTCAGTAAACACTGACCTATTGGGCCACGATCAATCAATTTCAGTTCTTTAAATATTTCAGTATTCAAAATGGGGAAGATAGCAGATAAGATGGATGGTTGGATGGGATCAAAGAAATGTTCTTCAAAGAAATCCGAGTTACAACTAAATACAGTACAACATGAAGGGTGTTTGCATATGCAATCATCACAAGCATCTAACTCAATGGCATCTAACTAATTATACTCTCTGGTATGCCTGATTATTATTTCAGACTTAGCCAAATCTTTAACATTGCAACTTGGCTAAAGACAAACCATTATTCCCCTCTCCAACCCTTTGCACTGTCTGTAATACAAGATAGGAATATTCTAAGAAATAATGGATGTAAATACATTAAATAAACACAAAATATTACTGCTGATCAACAAGATATATGCAAGACTCAAGTATGTGTTTTAATCACCAAGAGTTCATCTGTCACACCATACAATTCTCCCCATAAAAATCCATAAAGTCTTTACTGCCTAGTCATGGAGCGAAGGCATGACAATGAGTAAACCAACCTGAGTAGCAGGTGTGGGCGATTTCCCTACAAGATTGTTATCTGGTGTAATGGGATCAAAATCCAGATCCAATAGGCTGGCTCCCTCCTGGAAAGACCCAGGGGCATCAAACTTGGCAGCATTAAAGGAAAAAAATCAGTGTTTTTAGACAGTTAAACAGTTAATAAAAAGATGGATGGTATGCAGAAGATGTTATCTGCAAACTGAAGGTGCAAAAGGTTATATATTAAATATATATTCATATATGTTGGTCGGCTATAATGTGCTTAACACTTCTGCAAAGAGTAGATCATAACATTCAACTATTAATATTTTGCAAAGCTCAGCACTGCATTTGTTATGCCACTGTCCTAGGCTGTCTATTAGATCCATTTCAAGTTCCATACAGCCAACTAAGGACTCTTTGACTCTCTCAGGCTTCACTGCTTCAAACCCTATGGTGGACCTACAATTTCCAGCACAACTATTGTATTGATACCACATTTCTGGTTATATTTTAAAAATGATTGGATAGCACTTTCTGTGAAAACCTCTAATTTAATCTCACAATGTTTCTATACCACCATCTTTTTCTTTCTTTAAAACCTATCTCTGGTAACTTATTTGTCTGAAATGGTATAGGGCTTCCTGCTTGAGCAGGGGGTTGGACTAGAAGACAACCAAGGTCCCTTCCAAATCGGTATCTGAGTGATACCTCTACTATTCTACCATATTAAGGCAGTTTGCTTCCTGGCCTCTTATTTTGCAATAATAATAAATTACAGAATACTGTAAACATTCAAGATATATTGCATGCAAGCAAGATAGAAATACCAGCATCCTCTTATTATCAAGCAGATCATATAACCTTACCAAGTGATACCATTAAACAACATTTTCATCATACTGCTTAATGTAATTTTAAAAAAACTAAACCATTTCCTTATTTCTACTGAGTAATATAAAATAATTGCCAGCACCTAATCTCTACCAAAAACATAAATATATCTGTTAATGGATAACTGGTATTTTTCAACTAAAGCAATCTAATATTTCTAGATTATTATATAGCATATTACTATAATTAATGTCTTAATTTTTATTTTCTTTATATAAAGAAGAAAACCCATTAAAATTCATTCAACTGAGATGTTTCCTGTTCCTTCAGCTCCACAATATCAGCATTAAACATTCATAGTTAACCTGTATTTTCCACTTAATGGTTTTGACAAGTTTCTTTGGAAATAAGGTCCAATTTTTAAGTTTCGTGTATATGAAATATTTTTTTTAAATGAGGTCATAACCATGCTGGATTCTTACCTGTTACTTGTACCAGATGTTGAAGAGTCTTCCTCCTTGACCATTTTCTCTATCTTCCTAAATAATTGACCCCACTTACAATTGAAATGTGTCCATATACCTATGGCTCCCCATCCCTTATCCACTAAAAATTCAAGTCATTTTCTAAAGACACTCTCCAGTTCAAGTATCCTACAACTCTGAACCTGTCCCAATCAGAATGCTCTGTTTATGCAAGGGTTTTTACACAAATACATACAATACAAAACATGACATAAAAATGCTTGAAGCATGCTACAGGGAAAGGATAGGAGCAGACAAGGATGGAAAGACCAATCAGTGGCCTACGGCTTTCTCAAACATTAAAGCACAGACAAGTTTTGCAATTGTAATTCCTGAATGGAAGCAAATCCCATAAAGTTCAAATTGTCTATTTTTAATTCTCATATTAAAATAGCAATACTTGTTTTTGTGTTTAATACACAGACATACATTTGTCTTCTGTCTGTCACTGAGAACCACGCTTGATATGACATGCTTACTCCAACCATATATGGGAGCTTTTAAGGGCTAGAATCTTTGTACATCAGCATATACTTTAGGAAAAATAGCAACCCAATAGATGTCTTATTTTTTCCCTCATGTCTTTTCCCTACTTTAAATCCCCATAACTTCAAACGCTATTTGGATGACAAGAAAAAAAAAAGACACAATATCTAAAACCTTTGCCAACTTCTATTCTTATAGCAGTTCAGAAAGTTTTTATATAGACAAAAGAATCTTCTAAGCTTCTTCAAGGCCTAAATTTTATTGAGATAATAAACCAATATCCCAAGTGTAACACTTCGGTCTGTAGAGAGAAACACAAATGTTAAGTATGTTCACATGAATGAACTGGTCTTTTTTCCCCCTTTTCTTCTATGGGTTCCCAGTGGAATCTGAAAGGTCTCTGATACTTATCTGATGCTCGTTGCCAGTGTTAGCACATGTCAGGATGATTCCATATTACTCTTTGTCTAGTACTAACTGAGAACTAAAGCTTTACCAAAAAAGTGATTGAAAACTTGTTAACGGTTATTTTCTATCCCCATTTTCTATCCCAGAGTGAAAAGGAAATTCTGATCCACCAAACTATTGAACACTACATGCAGTGTCCATCTGCCTCTGTGGGGTGTCCCATCACATTGGCAACCTGAGGCCTACACTTGCCTTTTCTCCCAAATTCAGGCCTTTCACGCAAATTTTCAGTCGTCGAACAGGAGGAAGAGGTAAAAGCCGCAGGCCACCGTGCTGAGGTAGGGAAGGAAGAATGGAGTCAGGAAACGTACATTCTAGAGGTGCCATTGATTGCTTTTTATGATTTTTTTGTTTTAAAAAAAAGAGCATTTATCACAATGATGATGATGATGTTGACAAAAGTTGTGAGAATGAGGCCAGAAAACTGATCAGGCTGCTTTTTTAATCTCATCATAGTATCTAAAGTTGAGTCATGAAAAAGAAGTTACCTATTGATCAGGTAAGTCCCTTAGCAAATTTGTTCTTTACAGATTAGTTTGGGAGGTCAAGAGATTCTGATGGACTAGTAGTGAATGCTAGCAATTTGTAAAAAATAAGTAAATGCAAAATCATTGGGCAAGGGAATGACCTCTCTCAGTATAATCGCAAAGCTCCTAAAATCATTGAGGGAGAGGACGTTTATGATGGGAAATAATTGCCAAGAAGAACGAGTCAGCCTATGTTTGAACTGTTAAAAAAACAATAAAATTTCAGATTATTCTTGCACAAGCCTTTAAAAAGGCACTGTCCTGCCCATATATTAGCTAAGAAGAATAACAGCACAAAATGATCTCATGGCCACCTCCTTTTAAAGGAAGTCAAACAGGTGGGAACTTCACGTTTGGAGTTCCAATTCACACAATTCAACTCCATTCTTTGGCATAGAGGAGACTTAAATTCAAGAACTTCATTGGTGTCAGGGATTCTCAAACATTATGAACCAAAGCTCACCATAAATTTAAAAAAAAATAATTTCCATTGGGGAAAAAATGAATATAGCACTTTTAACAACTGTATTTTAATTAATCAACCATTGCCATCTTGCAACAGTATGCTGCAAATTCATGCAGACAAAACAAAGTCCAGACTGAGTTTTGACAGTGCTCTGACTTTATCTGGATTTTAAAAAAAAGAAGAAATGTGCTCAGATTGTCCACAGCTGCCTGGGAGTTCCAACCCATTGTGTGAAAAATTCTGTTTAAAGAGTAGTTCCAGTACTGGGATCATTTGATGTGAGTGCGGTTTTAAAATCTGTTGTCTTGTTTTCTATGCCTTTTGCATTGCACTAGTTCCTCCCCACACGCACAACACACTTCTCCTATTTAGTTTGGAAATCCTGATGAAGGACACCAAGGAAGAAAGCAGGTGCTCTGTTTATAATACACTTTCTTCTCTGTTGTGTTTCCAGTTAAGAATCCACCAATGTTAAGGGATTTCAATTCACTATCCTTTTGGCCCAATTCAAACCCCTTTAACTGCTTACCCTCTGAACAGTTTTCTTGGCTTGACACCTCTAGTAAGGAAAAGGGCGAAAAAAGTGGAGGGGGAACAATAGAAGAGAGGACAAGAGAGGGCAGGGAAGAAGGAGAAGCTAACCTGTGAGGGGGTTGTCACACTGATCTCTGGGACAAAATTGTCATCAAACAGGTTGATGATGTTCTCCTGCTTCATCTCCTTGGATGGAGTGAGTTTTGGAGGTGGTGGCACAGGAGGGCCTTTCCTCAACTGCATGCAAGTGAGCACATGGCCACGGCACAAACAGCGACACCCAAAAAACCAGAGACAGGGAACCAGGTTAGCAAAGTAAAAACAATTGCACACTTGTATTACATACAAAGAGGGTCAGAACAAAAACACATGGCAATAAGAGGAAACAATCACACTCTTCCAAAAAGCTTTGCATCATTAGTTACACTTCAGTCGTAGGCAGGTTTCCCTTCTGCAGAAGAGAAGCGTAACATAATTAATGTGCATAAGATAGAACATGCAAACATATTTAGAGTCTGTGCAACTTTCTGGAACAACAAGGTGGGAAATTGCATATTACTACTTTTTTAATGTTTTATGAAGCCAGGGAAGCTAGTAGCCTTCATGTGCAGAAATATCTACTTCCATAGAGAAAAAGGTTTCTAACCAGCTTTGACTGATTCCAATGCAGAAGACTCCCGATAATGTAAAAGTCAATCATTATTATTATAATGTGATAATAATGTTGCCAATGGGGTAGTTTAAACATTACTCAATGTTAATTAATAGAAATTAGATCTCATTATTTTGGAATCATGACATCACGCATAGCAGTAGAAGAAATTAAGCTGGTCTGAGAATCCCTGTTCTCCTAACACATTTACATCAAGGATTTTGATTTATTTTGATATCATCAGGTACACAGCATCACACCAATAGGTTTTATTACATATTGATTTTCTCTTCTGTACTATAACATTCTTTCTCAGAACTCTTCACAGTCTTAGGTTTCTAAATTCGTTGGGATGAATCTCAGTTCTAGGTAGAATGTCAGAGCAGTAGGTTGATTTTCAAAATTCAAAATCATTTGATCGTTCTAACAATGTTTCTCAGACAAAAATGATATACATACAAATCTACTCTGCCCTGACTAAATATGCCTAAATAGAGAATAAGCCACTAATCATTGACACATTTCTATAACTGGTGTGTGCTAGGTCATGGGAAAGGCCAGGAGACAATTCACACAATTTGTACACTTGCTTTTTGGCAATTCTTAGAACTTGATAAGCTTGTTGTAATTTGACTGCATTCTCTTTTTTTTCATTTATTTGGTTTTATTTATGATTGAAGAACAACCTTAAAAGTATAAACACAACTGTGCAGAGAAGAAAAAACAATGATGGGAAAGATAAATAGTAACACCCCCAAAAAATAAATAATAGATTGTTTTTCAGAATTTTTCAAGAATCAGTGCTGATTGAGCAAAATTTCATGTTTTCCTTAGATACAAACATATGGAATCAAACCACCAAATTCTATTTCTAACCCTACCTGGGTTATCTAGCAACAATTGTATGAATCTTTTTGAAGTCCTTTATAAAATGGATAACAAGGTAATATGTGGTGTATCCATCCTGGCCTTCCTTGATCTCTCAGTGACTTTCAATACCATCACAATGTTATCCTTCGGGGACAACTCAAGGGATTAGAGGTAGGAGGTATTGTGTTACAATGGTACCCCTATTTACTCCAGGGTCAGTTCCAGTCAGAGTTGGTAGAAGGAGAGATTAAGTCTGAAGCCTTCATTTTGCAGATAAATAAATAAATAGTTTGCCATTTCTGTTTCCTTTCATCTCTGTGGCTAAATTCACTCTGTAGCTAAAACATTTGGAATTTTATGGTATTTTCCCTCCAATGGGGAAATGGCCATATGGGGAAAGCACTACAATGCCTGTCAGAAGTGATATTTGTCAAATATGTTGTGGGAGTAAAGACTTGCTTATTAAGCCATCATCTACTGTAAATCAGGAAGGATCAGAACTCATGTCCTCTCTCTCTCTCTCTCTCTCTCTCTCTCTCTCTCTCTCTCTCTCTCTCTCAACCTTGCAACATTTGGACACTGTTTTGGGACACTCTTTCAAGTTTTAGACAAACCTTCAAACCTACACAACTGTGCATTCTTCTCTACTAATTATGTCTTTTGCACTATAAATCATTGGCCTGACATGGTCTTTCTATTTCTATTTCTATTGCAATTTCAGGGAAGAACCTATCCCAAAGAATTTTATGTCCCATAGAAAGGTACACATTGCCATTATATCATGGGACTGGGTCTGCTTGAATTTCATCTGGTATTCTCTTCTCTTCTACTACACCATTCAATGAAAATAAATTCCTGTGCGCCTTCATCTGTGTCAAATGTCACTTACCATAATTAGTCCTTTTATTTTTAGAGCAGCATGGCTGAATCCGATAAATGATCTTTTTTTCCTAAGTGGGTGGTACTTGTACTCCCATAAACTATTTACTTGAGTTAACAATCACAGTGAGAAAACAAACATCAATTAATGTTTATCCCTTCATGTTTATTTCTGTGATAGGGCTAAAGGATTGCAAGAAGATAAAATACTATATATAGTTTGGAACCAGTTGGCAGTAAAAATGACTAATCCATTCCTAACTTGATCTCTGATCTCATTGAGATTTGTGTATTGAAACTCTGTCACTCTTATTCTTCTTTTATTCGACTCATCTGCAAGCAACATGATGCCAAATCATGTTACAAATCAAGTTCCTAAAATAAAAGGTCTTGAAACACCCAGTCAGCAGTCTTTCACAAGACCAGAGATGTTCATTGCAAAAGAGTAATCTTGTTTTCTACTTGTTGTAGGGTCACATCCTCTGCTAAATTTATATTTAGGTCAGTACTTCCTTTTCATGACCTGGCAATTCATAGTTTGCAGGTGACCATTTTAGGATATGACCTAGTTAATGTACAGTGAGAGGTTTTTTTTTTTTATGGAAATTGCTATCTCATCCCATAAGAACTTTATTATCTGTGTGAGCTTTATTCTCCAGACCTGCCAATGTTTGCATTTCAAGTGTTTTCATTTTGAGCATCCTGGGTAGATACTACAGTTTTATTATTCTTTGTTTAAATGAGTTTAAATTCATTGTAATGAAATGGCCCTTCATCAGCAGATTCTTGGATATTTATATTGCCATTGTCACAACATTTATAGTTGGTTCCGCTGCTATGCAAACAGCTGTTAACGAGGATTTTAAATTCCCTAGCTTAGAGATCATATCGGTTTCTTCTTTTATGGAACTATTTTATAATGTACTATTATACCTTGCAATGCTTATCAGACATTTACATGCATGGATGTGATTCTACATTGTATTTGTCTTCTGGGAGCATTCACATACTTTCACTGTCTGCTGCAGCTGTTTTGTTACCTTTTCTGAAAACAGCTGCAGCAGGCACCTGAAGTACTTTTACAAAAAGCGGAAATGAATATAAGAGTCTATAAAGTCCCTACATAAAAATTAAATTAAAGCAATTTCACATTAATTAGTATCAATGGGATGGTGAAAACCTACTAATTACCACGTTTAGTATTTCTTCTAGATCTACATAATAGATTTGGCAGCATAATAACTGACTCAGTAAAACGTTTATCCTTTTGAACTTCACATTTTATGGTCAGTTTCATGTGACACTTTTCTACAATCACTCTGTGGCAGGACAGGATTAAGCCCCAATTAATCCCCAAAATACTGCCCTTCCCTGAAAGGCACGGGAAGAAAACAAATGTGATCAAATCACAACACCTTCAAAAAAAACTTTAAAACTTCAGTCATTCCCCATGCCAAAGAAAATGTTTTTTAACAATGCAAATTAAAGTAAAAAAAATGGAGGATAAAGATAATTACCAAAAAAAATTGACTCAAGGTTGGCAGGGAAAGAGTTAAGGAGGGAGACACTGTGGTGCCCCTCTTCCCTTGGGGTCTTAAGCATGTAGTTACTTTGCTTAATGGTGAATCCAGGGCTGCTCTGTTGAGTTGGAGATAATACTCATAACATGAGAGAATAGATACATAGATCCTGTATATAGATATACAGTATATCCTACAAATGGTTTCCATAGCATTTTAGAGTGTTCTTAGAGTTCAAAAGTTATATTTCTCTGCCCAATTAATTTGGATTTTGCCTTTTCACACCAAAGCCTAGAAACTGCTCTCCTAAAACGTTATTTGTTACATTTTATCCTCAGAGTTTTGATACTATTAAAAGTTCTTGCAATTTTTCTAAAGTTCAAGGTTTGTACATACCCCACTGAATGGGACATAGTCTACAGTATACCAGCCTTTTGGGAGAATATTAATTTGTTTGAGTTTTCGCATTTTTTTCCTCTCCTAGCAATGTTATTTTATATTTGAATAATGCATCGTTATAATGACAGAGCAGTAATTGCTCAGTTTTATTCGTTTATTGTATTCTAGCAAGAAAAACTGGAAGAGAAAGATTTTTTTTTTGTTATAAATTAAATATTTCATACAAGTACACAGAAGTTTAAAAGAGGAGAGTATCTGCAATGCTTAAATATTTTAGGCTATTCACAGGAAGGAGAGCATTCGGTCAATGTCTCTCAAATTTTCAAGTACTCCTTTAAAATCTTATACCAAGGTTCAATTAATTTTCCCCTCCTAACATTGAATTTAGAAATTTACCTGAGGTACAAATCACACCACTATGCTAAAAGGGTCAATTAGAAGCACCCTTGTTGTGTTTTCTAAGGGAAACCATGATTTGTTGATGTTTTCATCATACAGCAATTATGAAGAAAGTGAAATTAATCCTCTTACAGGATTTAAGGCCTTTTGATTTCACCTGTTGTTAAGCACAGTGAGCAATAACAAGCTTCATTATGCATTGAAAGGGAAAGGCCAGCTGAGGGCACTGTGCACCGCATATATTTTCTCCTTTTATTTATTTTATTTTATTTATTTATTTTGTCAAACATGTATTAGATAGAACATATGAGTATAAACATGCTTATTAATCCATGAAATGGATACGAATAAAAATAAAAGGGAACATTAGAACAGGGATGGTAGGCACGCTTATGCACGCCCCTTACAGACCTCTAAGGAATGGGGTGAGGTCAACAGTAGACAGTCTAAGGTTAAATTTTTGGGGGTTTGAGGATGAAACCACAGAGTCGGGTAGCATATTCCAGACACTGACCACTCTACTGCTTAAGTCGTATTGAGAGAATGTGAGTAATCCCTTCTCCCCAGAATAAGAATCCTTCCTTCTTAAGTATTCTTTCTTTTGGGAGGTAGGGTGGAAGATGACTGGAAAGCACTGTGATTTTAGTAAAAGCTGAAGATGGTATGACAGAAGCCTTGCTGATGGTGCCTATGCTACTCTTACTATTATTTCTATTCAGAGTTTGCAGGATGCCATGGGGTTTCAAAAGCTTGCTTAATCTAAGTCAAAATTGAGAAGAAAGTGGCTATGTACAATACAGAGTTACTGAAGGCGGAAGAGCCTACAACATTGGTAGGGAAGGATAGAAATAGATTGGCTGAATTATCCATTCTCCCTTATGAATTAGTATTCTGCATTATTGCGTTGATATTTACTATAATGAATCTGATTTTTGTTGTTAATGGATATTTTCCATGGTTAAACAAATCAATAAAAAGTCAAACTACATACCTCATCACTTTCTACAATTTATGAAACATAAAACCTTTATTATTAACTCTGTCCAAATTATTGGAAAGACCTGAAAATAATTTCTCAGCATAAGAATAAATAGCAAAATTCTACATCATGTACAAACCGTGCTCAAAATGTAGAACACAAAGCAGCCTTCTGGTTATAAGGCCATTAATCTGAGGAGATCTACACCTTATACATTCTGGTGTCTATCCCACAACGAACTTTCCTTCTGATCACCCGCGCTATTTTAGAAGACAAGGTGCTGTTTATTGCAAAGGAGTCGCAACTATTACAGCCTGCTTTTCTATTTCTACCCAGATGGGAAGGAGTGATAGAAATAAGCTGCAATGAGTCGAGAAAGCCTTTCCAAAAAGATACAATCCCACAATTATTTTGAAAAAAAAAGCAAGCAACAGAGATTGCTGCTCTTATAATAAATTTGGAATCAATAACATACATTCCCGAGAGATTAACATTTATCTAAGTAAGCTAACCTTACATCTCAGAAGATGACTCTGAATTGTTTGTTCATTTAAAAAAACACCAAAGGAGGAGTCTAGTTATTAAGTTCAATGTGGTATTTGTGTATGTCTAGATACACTTTCAGTACATATTAAAACTCAGATAATCCATTTACAAATTGGGTAGCTTATTACTTTAATGAACACCAAAAAAATGGTCTAAACCAGGGGTGTCAAACTCGTGGGGTCACAGTGGCGTCATGTGATATATTGTTACTTTTTTCCCCTTCGCTAAACCAGGCACGGGCATGGCCAGCTCGTGACACATCTGGCCCACAAATCAGGAGTTTGACATCCCTGAAATAACTATGAAAGTTATTTCAATTCAAGTTTATCCAAGAGACTTATTTAAAACTCCAGTAAGTTTTTAAAAAGGAGGAAAGAGTAAAGAAATATTTAAAAAGTAACCAAAGAAGTTTTCAAGATTGGTTAGAACTTGTCTTAGAAATCAGAGAGAAAGATGAAAACACTACAGACATTTAAACATGTAAGTTATACTACTGTATTCTACCAGCATTGTCTCAGCAAGTTTATCTAAATGAAAACAGTGGCCAGCCCCATGGCATTCTATTAGTTTTATTTTAATGAAACAAAACATTCTGCAAAATGTATCACAAGTAAAATGTACTTGTTATGAAGTCCTGTTAACTAAAATTGCTGCTAGACAGAAACTAGGTCCCCAGAGTGTTCCTGTTCTTATTAGCAAATTAATAGCATGAACATGGGGGCTAATTTCTTGTCCAAATGACTATTGTTTCAGTCCAAATGGGAGTCAAATATATAAAAAAGCACATTTCTACTGGCCTATCCATAGATGGAGTGGGAAATTTGGACTGTTGATCCAGTCGTTTATCCAACTTATCTCTAATTATAGTTAGATTTTATATCCTTCATTCCTGAATTTTAACATACTTCTAAACTGACTCTAAAATGAACTGAATTCATTTTGAACTCAGAGTCCCTCCAAGACATGATCTTGGCTTTTTTCCTTTTCCCAAGAACACTGCTCTTCACTGACCAGAGAAGTTTCCCCAATAGGATTGATACATGTATTCCCACTTGCAAGTTTGATTAATGGTTTTATAAAAACAGGGCAACCGCATTTTTAAAAATGACCCCATGTCAAGGCAGGGTGGGGTGTTTCTACAATCCATTTGGGAGCTAGAGATATAATGACATGTGTCGTCATCTAGGAAAAGTGATTGTATTATAAAGTCTTCTTATAGATAATTTACTTAGATCCACCAGTATCCTAGCATTCTAGGAATTCATAATTTATTTCATGTAACTATAATTAAATTCCAAAATATTTATCTGCTGGCAAATCAGTTATATTTTTAACTAGCTATTAGTTCTCACAAGATTGTTTGGTGCTGAAATATTAGAACAAAGCTACTTTTGTGAAGCCAAAGTGAACTTAAAAGTCAGATTAAAGTCACATTGATAGATATTTAGCAAAAAAATAAAATGTTCATTTTTTAAATAAAATGATACAAGTATACATGGGCATCTGCAGAGAAGAGCAAGTAGGGATTCAAATGAAGACCCAAGTATGATGATGTCATCATGCAAGTGATGCAGCTTGCAAGCACATAATGTCATCATTTGCATGAGAAATCATGTCTGTTTGATGTCATTTCCAAACAGAGAATGTAGGTGGTAGTGCTTTTCCTTTAAGAAAGCCATTAAACAATTTGCAAAGTGAAGACTATGTAATAATCCCATTGGAAAATCTCTTCAGAGTAACCTTCGGAGGTCTAGGAGTAACTTCCAGTTTATTATCAATGTCTCTGACAATGGTTCAAGAAGCTTCACCCAAAATATTTCCATTCTACTATCCCACTGGTGTTGCAGTTGACTACTTTACTCAGAGGTTACACATGCCAAGGCATCTTATTTAGCCAGGTCTTTTCTTCCTCTTATGAACAATTATGCATTACATTAATTACATAATACAAATTAGCTTGTTTCCAAGTAGAACACTGGATTAATAAATGGCAGCTTTAGAGAGAAAGAGAAATAACAGTTTCCCTAAAAATATTAAAGAACCTGAACTGGGGGGGGGGAAAGTAATTGATCTACAGATGAAGTCGAACTGTCCGCTGTAACAAAAATATGGAAACATGTAGTAGAAATGTGTAAATTACCAAGGAAAACACAACAGCAACTCTCAGTACCTGAGAAGGAGACTTGGGGATGCCTCCTCCAGGAGCTTCCAGAGTGGATGGCTCTGGTTCATGGTTGACAGCCTTGATTTCAGGGCTGGTGATGGGAGTACCATCAGGTGGAGATGAAGGAGTTTTGTTTGGTTTTGTGCTGTCACTGTAAGAAAAAAGAAAAAAAGAGAAAGGACTTCTCAGTTCTCAGAATTGACATCTTGAGTAGTTGTTTTGTTTTTTGTTTTTTGTGTATGTCTTGGAATAGACTAAAACGCTTCTTTCACTTGCATTGTTTGGAATACCTCTACTGATAGTACTTGAATTTGTAGTAAAGTGCATGTGTCAAAAGAACAGAAAAACATTGTAAAGTTGAAGCACGGCCAAAAAACACACTCCTAAAACACACAATGTAGAGCTAGTTTAAGGGATGAGCAATGCTAGCGATGGAAACACTTAGAACCAAATTATGTGATGCCTTACATGTACCTTGATTATGCATGTATGCATAAATATATTTTAAGCTGTAAATAACAACAATTGATGGACATAGAGACATCCAGTGTAATTCCAACAGAAATCCATCTCCTAATAATAATTGGTGTTATGTATCACAGGAAGCTATGAAAGAGATTTTCCATCCCACACCAAACAAGATAAAGGAGAAGGGTACTGTATGAATTGAAACATAGAAGGGAAAAAGAATTTTGCTTTTGCTTTTTTAAATCAACATCTCTATTTCCTTCCATGATCTAATCTAAATTGCAATACATGCAGTGCCAAAGTTTGTCTACCATATAGTTTTAGCTCCTAGATAGTCTCTAAGATTTACAGTAAATAAGATGGTTTTCATTATAAATTAAAAATAAGCAGACCTTTCAGCTCCAAAGAAGTATAGAAATTTTAGTCTCCTAAGGAGTTTTCTGTGTGTATGATCCTGCACAGTGTTCTCTGTTATATAATAAGTACTTTGAAATTAAAGCAGCTAGCCATGTGGTTTAGAGGGATGCGACAACTGATTTCTTATTTAAACAACGCAAAGGAAAAGGTTGAAAAATGGACCTAACCCCCTAAAATATGAAAGCTTGCTTTACACACTACATTTTGTCAACCAAATATTCAAATATTAGATTTAAACCAAAAATATCAAAACCCCTGATGTATAGCAATATAATTTTTTTTAAACTCTCATATCATTTCTATTGCTAATTTGCACTGGGAAATAAATTGTCCTAAAGTCATTAGGACTTATGCTTATGTAAATATTCTAGGTTCTAAGAGGTTCTAACTACAACCCATTCACTGCTGGAGATTCATGCAGAAGATGAAGATGTAAGTAACCAAAGATGAACTACCAAATCATATCTCAAGCACGTCTATCTTCTTCTGTCTCTTATTATATCTCCAAATCTTATCAAAAGACAGACAACTGGTAGAAAACAAACAATTGAGAACTCTTTTTTACACACATTTTGTATCACTTAGTCATAGCAGCCATCATGCATATTTATTCAGCAAGCTAGTTAGTATAGAAAACACTTATTACAATAGTTTGTCATAAAACACCATGTACTCCAAATAGTGATTTAGCTTTTTCTCTCTATTGAAATGCATGTCCTTTCTATGGAGTTTTTCCCCCCTCTTTACAACTGATAACTAATCTCTTCAGGATAGATATCATGATTTATGACCACATCACACACACAAAAAGCAAAGAAAAAGGAGAAGTTACTTTTCCAACTGACTTTCACAAAGGAACAATCGAAGTCATAAGTTCCTTACTCAGAATCTGAATGGAATAAAGAACTCATTTTCCTCCTTCTCTTCCCTCATGAACTGATTGCAAATATGTTTAAAAGGAAACATTGATCATACCATAATAACTTGGCAACCAGCTTCAAAATTTGAATATTTTTGGAGGCCAGCCAACAGAATATGAATAAAGAACAGGAGTACTATTATAATTCACCACTTCTATTGTGGAAGGCATGAGGAAATAGGACCAAGTTGTCAGGCTACATAACAATTTCTCTGAAACAAACAACAAAAATCTATTTATCAATATATGAACTTGCCTATTCTTCAAATAAATGCTGGAATTTTATCCATAGTTGCTCTAACTATCATCGTTCAACACTGTTACATCCATTGCTGCAACATATTAAGCTCTTGCAAAGGGATTACATAAGCTTTACAAATATCAAGCATAAATTAAAAACAAATTATGTACAGATTTCTAGTGAAGTAGTACCCTTAGTTTCCTTAAACTAAGAGGCCTTAGTTCAAATCTAACTTCGTAGTCCTACTAGCTGTGCACAGTATGTTTAAAATATGGGCGCACTTCAGTTTGAAACATTAAATAGCAATAGCACATAGACTTACATACCACTTCACTTTACAGCCCTTTCTAAGCGGTTTACAGAATCAGCATATTGCCCCCAACAATCTGGCTCCTCATTTTACTGACCTCAGTAGGATGGAAGGCTGAGTCAACCTTGAGCTGTGAGAATCGAACTGCCAAACTGCTGGCAGCCGGCAGTAGGCAGAATTAGCCTACAATGTTGCATTCTAACCACTGCACCACCACAGCTCTTTAAAGGAAAAAAAATTGCCCTTTTTTCATGTGGGAGGATCTAATATCATAACTCATAGAACAGGGCTGTCAAACTCCCAGTCTATGGACCGGATGTGTCACAAGCTAGACCTACCAGTTTAGCAAAGGAGAAAAAGGTCCCATTACATCACGTGACGCCACCTTGACAACGTGAATTTGACACTCCTGCACTAGAGCAAATAGTGTTAGGTTATCTGGTTCTCTAATTAGAATTTATCTCTAGGTACAGAGCACACAGTATTATAGTTATCTTCTAGAAATGTATTAGGAAGCATAAAAACTGTCATCATAAATGCCACAAATGATCTTCCACTGAAAATGTATTTGAGGGGGGAGGGATTGAATTAAAACAAACAATAAAATATTTGAATTATTCAGACACACACAAAGGCAATCTCAAACAATTCTAAGAGAAAGGGGTTTAAATCATGCAGGGGGGGAAGAGGGAGGAACCCTCTATGTTATCAAGCTATCAATGCACTATGCTGTTAGAATGCAGCCTGGCCTTTGCTTTTGTCATCCAAATCAGACCACATTTGCCATTCTGGTACCTGCTCATCTTTTTCCTCAGCCTGGAGAAGAGTTTAGTTTTCTTTCTGTTGAGGACGGCACACGTAAGTGATCTCCATTACAACACGGCTCAACCAATGAGAAAGAAAGGTGAAGATTCCGTGCATGAGCTAATGCAATTACTGAGAAGATATTCGTTCATTGAGGAACTAGAAGGTGGCCCAGTGGGTCATCTTAGCATAGTAAAAGGTACCCACACTGGACATTTTCAATTAAAAAATATGCCTATTAAGTGCTATGTCAGTGCCCAGTGAATGGAAGAGGAAGAGAAGGATAGATGTCACCACTCATCCTCAGATTACCCCAAAGCCGTACTGGGAAAAGAAATGTGGATGTGGAACAGGGCTGAGAAATATGCAATAGTTATAGCAGAGGGCTGTGCTTTGGCAACTGATGTTTTCTTATCTATCACAAGATCAATGAACACAGTGAGTCTTGAAAAGTGTCTTTTTTTTTTTTAGAAAACTGATCTTCTTTAAACATTAGCAACATGGAAATCACTTTCCAATGCAATTGAAAATTGCAGCACTAATGTACTCTCTAAAGCCCCATAGTAGCCACATGGATTTGGTCAGTTTACATATTTTCTTAATAACTATCCAGACACTAATTTGACATTAAATTATGGCACAGAATGGGTGAGGGCCTTTAAATGTGTCCTGAAAAATATGTTCCCACAAAACATAAAATGTTTGAACTATTGTTGTACTTCGAATGACATCAGCTGAAAATAGATGCCAAATCTTTTGGGATCCTTATGCCATCCCATAATACTTTTCTTATGATGGGTCTTCATGTCCTTTCTACACTCTCACTGATAAACAAGTTATTTTTTCCATCTCTATTTCCAAAGTACACAAATAAGTTATTTTATGAAATTCTTTTGGCTTGTAAATATAACAATAGTTCCTAGTTCCCACTTTGATTTTAATCTTGCTTTTTTTCTGAAACTATTTTTGTTTCATTCTACTGTTATGCCTAAACCAATGCTATTTAACCAGATTTCATAGAAAGAAAGAAAAACAAATAATTGTTTCAAGCATAGCATAGCTCCTTTCAGATGAGATATCAACAGAAAGGAATCTATAGCAGTGAAATAATCACTGTATTAAAATTACATTGATCCAAGTAGAAGGAATAAACTAAACTTCATTAAAATAAATCAAATTATTCTTGTCATAGTCACTATGAATTAAGAAAACAAATGGATATTTACTCAAAAATCAATCCCATTAACTATAGTGTGGTTTTCTCCCAGTTTAGTGTTTAAAGTACAAATCTTCATCCTAAACAGACCACATCTAAGTTCTTCTTTCTCTGCTTATTGCTACATATATTTGGGGATTTATTATATATTTGTTCAGCCTCTCTCCCTATTTCTTCATTCTTCATTTGTTCAGAGACTGAACAAATCTTATTTTATTACAGATCTGTTTTATTGAGTGAAAGTGATTTATAAAGGGTTTGCAATACGTTCTCTTTCTCATTGAAAAACCTAGAGTTCCACTCATTGCCAAGAACACAGGAACTGCTAGATTTTCTGATATCAATTCATTTTCCAGATTCATCTTCCCTTTGTTCTATGGTGTGCGTAGGAGTAGTTTTGCAAAAATATGGAAGCAAGATAACTTCAGTTTGCTTTCCAAAAGAAGTACACAATAATCCTTTTCCTAATGATGGCTTGGCACATTGCATTTCATTAATGCAAACACAGCAAACCCCAGATTCAGAACAGCTGGGAGCCTGACTTCCCAAACTGCTTCATCATTCACATCTTTGGATAAAAGTCAGAAACCAAACAGTGAGGCCTACTTTCCTCTTAAGTATATGAGCTGAGGGTTGGGGAAAATACTGTGTGTGTGTGTAAAATATATGGAAAAAACCTTGGCAGATGTTATATTCTCTTGCTATTACTGCCTCTACTTGGAATTGGTTTAAACATATAACTGTAGTGAATACCTTCACGAAGAATTTCACAGCATTGTTCAAAAAAAACAAATGAATTTAATAGTAAATTCATTAGTAAATACTAAATGCATCAATAACGACCATACAACATGTTTTTGTGTCGTGGGGGGGAATCAAAGAACTTTCACCAACTGCTTGAATTTCCTAAAGCAGTTCAAAAACATCCCTACTTTTACAGCAAAACTAAAAAATGTTGCAATCCATCTTTGATGGTATTATTATTTGTGTGTATGTATAGGTCTGTTTTCCAGTTCAGATAAACACATTCATGATCACAAATGAAGGCAAATATATGCGTCCCAGGATAATGCTGCAGGATCCAATCTGGGTCGGTCACTGGGACCAGAGGTTTTGTCTTCTGAGCTTTCAGACTCACATTGGAGGCCATCTTCAGGGAACTTTTCTCTAGCAGAGTATGTGTTCTTCTGTGTGTGGTATTTATATACTGCCTGTTGTATGTCGCTTATTAGATGCTGATTGGGTGTGTTGATGACTGGCTTTTAAGTCATTGGTTTTCATTTGCTTGTGCTGCCCAGCCCTCGCCTTTTAAGTACTTGATAACGTGGTGGTAAATCAGCACTCCTGTTATTGGACAGGGGACCTGTTTCCCAGCCTTCAATCTTCAAACCTGGCAGTTTTTGTGCCTGCTCATCCAACAATCTGAGTAGTTGCAACGTTGAACTCCTTGAGCTCATTGGTTCAAGTAGTTAAGTGAGGAGACCCAAATTCATTGGTATGCTCACATTGGAATGAACAAGGACACACATTAAACTTTGCAGCTACTAAGATTGTT
>JANHFT010002489.1:140705-160682 GCA_032467955.1 Pseudoxenodon macrops
GACCCAAATTCATTGGTATGCTCACATTGCAATGAACAAGGACACACATTCAACTTTGCAGCTACTAAGATTGTTGGACAAGCAGGCACAAAAACAGCCAGGGAACTGATTGAAGCCTGGGAAACAGGCCCCTTGTCAGTCAACAGGAGTGCTGATTTACCACTAGCCTATCAAGTACTTAGAAGGCAAGGGCTGGGCAGCACAAGCAAATGACAGCCAACAACTTAAAAGTCAGTCATCAACACACCCCAATCAGCATCTAAAAAGCTGCATACAACAGATACCATATAGATACCACACACAGAACAGCACACACTCTGGTCCCGGTGACTGACCCAGATTGAATCCTGCAACATTCAAGATCATCTAAATGTAGCCACTGTGTATTACTCTATGTCAGAATTGCCCTGTCTTGATTTACTAATATATTCAGCCTTATGGTCGACATTGTAGATACATTTATTGTTGTGTAAATCTAATCTTTTTTATGGAATTGTGATAAAGGGTATCTGATATGGAGCTGTGATCCTTAAGAATATAAATCATAAGTAACAGAGTCAAGGAGCTCAAAGGGCCAGCCTTTAGCCCCAGAGCTGAGAATATGGTTTATTATTATTTATTATTATTTATATAGCACCGTCAATGTGCATGGCATTTTACACAGTACAAGTGAACAATTCCCTGCCCCAAGGAGCTTACAATCTAAAAATTGATAGAGGAAAACAACAGAGGAAGGAAGGGAAATGGAGACAAGGGTAAATGGGAAAAGAATATGTGATTAGTTCTATTAGACATACTTACGCTGATGTACACAAAGATATGGAAACCAGAATATTGTGCCAAGAACACTGTTATAACAGAATCAATTCTGGCAAATTATACTTTATCCCAACTGAAATGTATTTTTCCCATCATTGTATCTCTATAAAAACATCAGCTGCTAACTTTCTGAAGACACATCTACACATAAATACATGTAGCTGAAGCCTGAAGGGTTCACTCATAAGTAAACAGGAAATACAGGGGGTTCCTACTCTTTTCCAACACTTCTTCCTTTTTCCTGCCATTCCAGTAGGTATATTTAAAGAAAGATGTGTTTATGTAAAATTATTATATACACACAAACACATATAACTCCATACTCATTTTAATGTATATTTTGGTCTAGGTTTTATTCTGCTGCTGAAAGGGAAATGGCACATTTAACCATAAAAAGCACTGAGGAAATAATTCCTGGGATGCCAGGATGGAAGGAGAAAGAAAAAAATATAATGGTCAGAAGACACTAGTTAGAAAATAAGATAGACAGTTGTGGTGCTGCTGCCCAGCTTTTAATAAGGAAAGAAGATGTTTTTACATTCTATACTATACATTATATATAAAATTATATAAAATTATACATTGGTTTATGCATACTAACCTTGGCTGAGCTTTAACAGGATAGGTGCTTGTTGCCTGTTCTTTATCTAGAGTCACAAGGACATCATTCAGGTTTTGGTTTAACTGAGACAATAAATAAACAAAAGTTCAAAATAGGAAAAGAAATTACAGGTCATTATAACAAAGAGCCTATTAGAAATATGTTGGTATACTCAGGAGCCCAAAAAAGGGGTATTTTGCTAAGGAAGGATTCTGCTACTTATTTATATTACCTCACTGACAGCGCTAAGGACATCTTTTGAAACAGATGCCATATGAGCAAAATATGTGACATATGCACACACAATAATAATAGATTCCGTTTGTGTTTCTTCATTTGTTTCCTCCTTGGGCTCACATATTTGTACTGCTCCAGGCTCTTCTACCCATAAACAAAATCTTTGTTTCCAACTGGGACTTAATGCCATCTTCCTTCTCTCTCTTCCCATCCCATTGTCTGCCTAGGTTGCTATGCAATCTTAGTCTGTCACTAAATAAGAAATCAGGCCAAACTAGTTGAAATGGTTCATCTAGGCTTGCAGCCCACACCAGCCAGTGCAGCAGGTCTATGGGCAAATCTGAATCTAAAGAAATGCAGGCTATCTTTTGGCATTACTTTTCCCGGAGGAAAAATGGAAGAAACAGGATTACCTCAGAGAAACAGACTGGTCAGGGTTTTATCTCATAAACTGTTGCGCTGTTGGTAGAACGTATAGCACTTTTGATAAATGTAATGTTAGTGTGGCCTGGTTCTAGCGCTCAAATTACTCCCATAAACTATGGGAAAGCATACCCATATTGGTCTGATCAATATAAGCAGTGTGAAACTTCAGTTCAGCTTTGCTATAAGAGGCCCACCTCTCTGTTTTTCTCATTTGTTGTAAATACTTTAAATGTCTTAGCTGAGCTGTAACAGGAATATGTTTTCCTAGCTGAAAAATGTCTATTACTACAGTACTGCTTACTGTACATTGCCACCCATACTATTACATCTTCTTTGTGGCTCACAGTACATAATATATATAGAGATATACAATAGCTTAGAAATACAAGCTATACAATTTTCCACCTCAGAGTGTCTAGCTTTTAGGACCCTTTTTGGAAGTCTCATTAACACAAAGGCATGGAACCAGGCAATATCTATCTTGAAAGTTTATATATACAAATCTGAACTGATTGGCAGAATCTTTCAACAACTTTACCACTTTCCTCTTAATATATTTTTGTCAATTTGTATCTAGTCATTTGACACCTCTTATATATTCTCCTTTCAATATTGACATGTTCCAACCTGCTTTTTCTATTTCCTGGTTCAGGATTTTAAATTCTAAGCAAAGAAGATTAATTGCAGGTTTATGTAAACGGGTGGATATACTTTTCTTCTTTTACATTCCCTCTTTTAAACTGTGGTCTTCCTGATTCCTTGTCAAGTTATTTGTACAAGGGAAGAGAAAGATGATTTATGCTACTCTGGAAGAGTAAATTCTTTATCCATGATATTAAAGTAAAATATGGCACAGTCACTGGGAAGAATGCCTTGCAACTTTACCTTGCCCATTTCCTTATGAAAATTCTCTTCTAAGCCAGCAATACTCTGGAATGTGTTGACATAGAAACCAACACGACTAGAAAATAAAACAGAACAAGTCAATAGAGATATAGGCAGATGTTTATCCTTCAACTTTACCCCACTTGCTAATCAGCTTTCATGTCCTTGTCTCCTCTCGCAGGATGGAATATGTGATTTAACAAAAGAAACAGCATGGACAGAATACTTTGGTTGAGCTTCATTGGAGCAAAAACCAATCAAGATCTTGTAAATTCCTCCACTGATACCCTCAGCTTCTTTCCAGAAATATACAGGTATTTTGTTCGGTGCTCACCTATTCCATAGTGAAGGCAGTTCTTCCTGAAGATCAATGTTCATCTCTTCAAATACTTTCTGGGCTTTTACTAATTCTTCTTCAGCCTGTAGGGTATTAACAAACCCATATGCAACCATTCAGAAGAGAGTTTACATAAGTTCCATATTGGTCACTATGTAGCATAGTGGAGATCTGGAAAACATTTACTAGACTATGGGCTAGCAAACTAAGCAGGTTGTTAATGCAGACAAATGGAGGGGGTAACAATATCCCAATCTTTCCCAGGAGCCCAGTATTCTTACTTTTCAAAGTACTTTGACAAAGCTGATCAAGATCCCATAAGTCCATCACTTTCCCAATGAGACGGGAGATTCTGACAACTAAGCTTTGGTTACTATAAAGAAAAACTGATGTCTACTTTGTACAAAGATAAACTAATATTGGCCTCATTAGAATGCCAGTTAAAGTCCACTTGCACTTCCAGCTGATAGACATTTTCTACATTGCCCTCTACTTCCTCAGATAGCCTCAGATATAGGCCATCTGTTCCCAATAAAGGTGAGAATTCCAGTATGTGGCTGCAGGAATGGAAATGGTTCATGTGGCTAATATGGGGAGTTACAAAAGCTGTATCCACAAAGCTATTGATTACTCTAGTCCATTCTCAGAACACAATGTCAACAATTTGGAAATGGTGGTCTGCATACCACTAAGGATTATTACATGTACACAGACTTCTGGAATTGTATGGAAATGCAATTATGCAGTATTCAGTTCAGGGTAAAACTAATACAAAATGCTTGATACTCCCCATATGATTAGCACTAGCACAAAGTTTTAAATATCCTAACAAAATGCAAGCAATGGAGACATATGCATCTATTGATTGGTGAAATAGAATATTTAACCAGTATATACACAGAAGTTTCATTTTATATTATATATGGTCTACCATAATATGGATAAATAGTGAAGCTGGATTCTTACCAGTTCAGTAGCAAGAAGAAATAGAAATTGCTCATATGCCAATCAACAGCAGAAATGCTAAGAGGCCCCTAATGAGTATATAGGGGCCTCTGTCCTTTAAAAGAAACCCTAAGAAGATTTCAATTGTTCTGATAAGGTGCTAATATGAGCAGCACAAGTCAGATTCTTTGGTTAACGAAGAAATATATTTTCTTAGTGAAGATATATTCTAAGATATATTCTATAAAATTAGCATGGCGCCTGATTGGGTTTTTTCTAAGAATGGGGACAGGGTTCCCATCACGATCAATATCACATGATTTGATATTGATAAATGCCTGAATTAAGCAACGAACAGAACTTAATAGCAATGTTGGAGGTTTGGAGTATACAAATTGTATAGAACATTATTACTTGGAATCTTAATACTGAGCTAGTCTACTTTTCCATTTTCAGCAGACAGAATTATTCATGCTCTAGGAACTAAAAAGTTGATATTTACATTGAAATATTCCAATATTGTGAAACAGAAATACCCAAGGCAACGTTCACTCTATAAAGAAACAACAAGAGACTCTAAAACCCAATTGCAAAACTATGGTTTTCCATGGGAGTCACCTTGGCAGCACTCAATAAAATAGTTATTATGACAATTATTTGTCTCTTTATCTTAAGGCAAACTAATGAAAATAATGTAAAATATAAAAATATTGAGATATGCTTTGCTATACAAAGCAATACAATACAAAACTGAATAGGCAAAAAAGGAATGAAAAATAAATCTCACCAAGAATATCATGCATAAATTCTAACTTGCTAAATAAATCTCATGGCAACTCTCTACAAATCTGTTTTTACAACAGCTGAGAAATGGCAGAAATGGAGTTTGACCAATTAACAGGAAACGCTTCAAGATATTTTTGAAAAAGTATGTTATGTTTTTATAGCTATATGATAGCAGCAATAGCATTTATACTTATATACTGCTTTACAGCCCTCTCTAAGTGGTTTACAGAGTCAGCAGATTTCCCCCAACAATCTGGGTCCTCATTTTACAGATCTCAGAAGGATGGAAAGCTAAATCAACCTTGAACCTGGTGAGATTTGAACTGCCAAATTGCAGGCAGTTAGCAGAATTAGCCTGCAGTACTGCATTCTAACCACTGCGCCACTGTGTCATCTTTATTGATATTTGTACTTGTAAAGTGTTATTGTTGCTCTGATATGTATTGCTTAAAACTGTTTGGACTGAAGTGATTTATAAATCTTAGAATAAATAAACCTGCAAGTAAACAAGCATTCTAATTCCAGCACTATTCATTGGATCACAATAGTTTTTTCAATTTGCCTTTTTTTTTTTAACTTTTCAAATATAATTCAGAAACTAATCAATACTTTGGAGGCAAAGTTTCTATAGAACAAGCAATCTTAATGATCTGCCTTTTCCAGACTTTTTATATCCAAGTAATTTTTAATCCTTTAAGATACTAATCCTATTAGTCAGTGTTTTAGCATTATGTCACCTCTGTACCATTTGCTAACATATAAGCTATTTGTCTATGTCATTTGGATTCATTCAAATTTCAGGTGCCAACCTCTGCAGATGCATATATTTTTTATTTTAATATTAGATTTCAATGTGACTTATTTTCATCCCACTGAAGAATTCCAAAAGTCAGCAAAAGACAGCTGCCCATCTGAGTCATGAGCATAAAGAAAAAGAGTTTCTTTATACATAGTTGAATCTGGGCCAATTTTACAAAGAAAGCATCTGTATGCTTTTAGTTAGCATTTCAATGGGGTTGTAGGAAGGCAGGAATTTACTGTCTTAAGCAATTTAACTCATCAACCTTCCGGAATATATTCCAAAAGAGAAAACACAGCTAGAGTGATCATTTATTTCTACCCTCTTGAGACACCTCCCCTCATCTTTCTGATAGGAAAATGTAAAGCTACCTCCGTGTTATTTATTGCCTATCTTTAATAAAGATTATGGCAAGAAACAAGGGATTAAAAGTTAGCTCACTTACCAAAGGAGACTCATTCTAGAATGTACACAAACCATATGTTTGTTTTGAATGTTTTGAACCTGAAATTTGGAAGTTCTGATGAACCATTCCAGGTGGACATTAGGAGTGGTTAAGGTAAGGGTGAGTAAAGGAGGGGAAATGCGGTGGAGATTGATGGATGGGAAGTCATGAGGCTATGTCATATTTGAAGCTTATTGGTTTCAAGCACACCACATTCAAGTGGTCCATCTAATCCTTCTACTATGTTCTTTTTTCTACCTTCCCTTAGCCATCACCAATAATGACAACTTCTGTGGTTTCAAAAGCTACAAATCTAACCAATTCACCCACTGTTCCCCAATATTCCCAGTGACATACTTTTCCTATCTCCCCTTAGCTACCACTGATGTTGTTTGGGTTTTAGTCTACTCTTTCTCCAAAGAAATGCTGGAACACACATCTGGACTAAAGACCTGTTTCAATCCAGATACAGACCACCCAAAATTCTCATTAGTCCAAATTAATATTTGGACTAATGAGAATAACCAATGGTCAGGACTGATAGTAATCCAAACCATCTGGAATTTGAGAAGCTGGGTTTAAAGTATCCAGCAGTTAATTAAACTAATTCACTGATCAGCTCAGAGAAGCCACAGAAAAGGAATTTGGTTTCTTTAGTTCAAAACAATAAGTTATCATCCTCTAGTATTTGCTCTTTTTCCTCCCTTTTTTTGTTCTTTGCTTCATTTAATGCAAAGTGTGTCCTTTGTTAAAGCACAATAAACTCTCCTGGTCTTTATTTCTGTTCCTCATGGAAAACAGACATCTGATAACTCTTATTCACTTATTACTACATTGTTTCCCATAAGACTTTTGGATGTTCAGAGTTCTTGGCAGGATTTTATTTACTGGCACTTTATTCTTCAAATGATTTTAGAGGAAAGGCTACATTATCCAGAGATATTTCTAATCATAAAGTAGAACAAGACTTAAAAATTATAGACTTAAAGCTTGTTATACATTCATTTTAAAAACATCTGGATTTTATAAAAAGTTAAGCTATAAAATAATATGTAGAAACAGAAGCTGAAAACCAAAAGGAAGCTCATACAGGGAACAGAATAACAGAGTTGGAAGGTGGATGGTGGCATCCACGGACCAGAACCAGCTCCGTGACGTCACTAGTGGCCTACTACCTACTGGGTAGTACCGGTCCAAACCGGTAGGAACCCACCTCTGTGGCAGAGGCATCACAGGTCGGTCCTTTGCTATTTCTAGGCCAGCCCTGCAGGACAGATTTAAGTATCCTTTGGGCCGGATGCAGCCCTTGGGCCTTCAGTTTGACACCCTGGCTCTATAATAACAAGAAACAGCTATTGTATAATATGTAGATATATACTTGCCTCTCCCCCTTGTCATCCATAGAGCTCAGAATTCAGAAACATTAGATCATGATTCAGTGATTAGAAACTCCTAGGCCAGTGAAGACGAACCTTTTCAGAACCGAGTGCCAAAAAGAGAGCACTTCACACAAACGCATGCTCGTCTGGGCCACGACCAGGAAGAGGAGTTGCCCAGGGGACATGCGTACACTGAAAAATGTACTTCTGGTTTCCGGCATGTGCATGCATGCAAGGCGGCAAGTCTTCCAGTTACTGCCGCGCATCTGCACGTACCGATCAGCTGGCCAGCCCGCATGCTCACGCTGGAAAATGGAAGACCAGCTGTTCCGGTTTCCAGCACTGCCGCACGAACAAAGGCCAGCTGATCATTGCGTACACATGGGTGCCAGAAATCCAGAAGAGGAACGGCCGCCATCGCGCATGCCAGGCAACATGGCTCCACATACCACTTTGGGCACGCGTGCCATAGTTTTGCCATTACGGTCCTGGTGAACATTACTTCTAATTAAGCAATACCAGTTGCCACACAATAGAGACACACAAATTAAACAGTGACTACTGGAGCCACTTCCCTACCTTCTATCCTATCATCTCACTGGACACCCCTACATTTAATTGCTGATGAGGACATGATACCATGTATTAATCTAGGGCACGGGTGTGAAACTCGCAGCATCACGTTGTGGTCACGTGATGTTTCATGACTTTTTCCCATTCGCAGAACTGGAGTGGGCGTGGCCTGTGCATGACGCATCTGTCCTGCAGGCCGCCAGTTTGACACTCCTGATCTAGGGGAATACAAAATCAGAGAAACTACATTGCCTTTTCAAACATGTTTTTGGCTTCAAAAAAGTCTGAATTTTAAGTCAATATTCCTCCCAGAGAAACTAAACCTTCCAGGAGAGGTTAGAGTGAACGCTGCCTGGGGAATAAGCACAGAAGAGAGCTTCGGCCAGAAACAGCACATGCAGGGTTAGACAGCAAGGCAGGCTGGACTATCACCTGATTCCGCAGCAGGTTAGTCTGAGCTACGAGATGCGCTTGTAGCTTCCCTTGGCACCACTGAGGCGCGGCTTTCTCAAGCAACGAGACAGGCTGGGCAAGAGCATATCCAGGACAAAGACAAGAAGAAAACAGACAGCTTTTGAGAATTACTTTTTTAAAATAAAAATCAAACAATAAAGGATGAAGCAACCATCACAACAACAATAACAAAAACAAAAAACAGAAGAAGTCAGTATTAAGTGATAAGTCAAAGATGAAACCTATATGGCATGCTAAATATAGCGGTAATTAATGCTCCACAGAATGATCAATGAATTCCAGAGCGAGCACAGCTTATAAACACTCCAGCTGCAGAGAGCAACAGAGAAGAAATTGTTAGTCATTTAGAAAGCAACACAGTCCAACCTTACTTAGTCTCTCTCCATAGGTCATTAGCAACTTCAAAAGGAGCCAAGATTAAAAGACAACTTCATTATAACAGCCATGCAGATTATTCATATTTTGTAGCATTTGATTTAAACATCGGAGGTTGACAACTGTCTAAATCTAAGGCGGGAATAATTTGCATTAAACACAATGGCACTCATTTAAAACATCCATAAGGTCTTAGAGCAGGTCATTTAAAATGAATTGAGGACTATACAGAATTGAAGAATATTCCTCTCATTAGTGATATGATTATATTTTTCAGAGCACAAAGAACAATAGTCACAGAGAGAAGCTTGATTGAGAAAATGTTTAATCTGAATTTCACAAAATCACTCCTGCTGATATCCTTAACTTGTTTCATCAGCAGTCTCTGCAATGGCCATAGATAGAAACACAGTGCATTTACCTCCATTCAAAAACGCAGATGCCTCTCACCAGAAAAAGCCTGGACAATTTGAACTTACGAAATCATTTTTGCCCCATGACACAAGCAGTCAAATCAGAAAAGTCTAGATCAGCCAAAATCCCTAAATGTTTCATTAATGCAGGAGTAAAGGAATACTAACAGAAAGAGCACTTTCTACACTGAGTTTTTTTTCATCCCCTAGCTATAAGATTTTTTGTTTCTTCGTTTAGTTTTTATTTTCCTTTTAGCATTGACACGCTCTACTGATTTTCCATTTCAGCTGTATATGATAGTTTTTACACTGTTTTATTCATAAGATAAAATCACGTTTGTCAGAAATTCATAAGTTTGGGTACTTTGTTGTTGTTGTTTTACTTCTAACAACAAAAAGTGGATTGTTGTGTAGATGCATACATACAAACATACAGCGGTACAAATACCTAAATAACTTGATTTAGAACAAACCCGACATCCCACCTCTTACAAAGGCTTTTTACCTTGGCAATTTTAGCCTCATCTTTCTTCTTTGCGGTTTGAAGAGATTCATAATGATGCCTGGCACTGTCATAGTCTACAAGTTTCCTTCCCCGTTTAGCAATGCGAGACTGAAAGGAGAATGTGAGAAGAACACCAGAGCCATGAAGTAACAATTTTTACAGACCAACATATATGCATTCTGCCAATTATGCAACCAACAAGCAACTGACTTGTAATCAAGCTCCTTAAATCCATCTAAGATTGATGTAAATTATGGTAACTTTTCTCCCAATGTATATGCTGAAATTTCTGATGCACTGACCTACACACACACACACACACACACCAATTAGCAAATATGCCAATGGTAACAAAAGGAGAGAGCTGTTTCTTTCTTTCTACCAGTTAGCTGGATGGAGTATTAGCTGGCTGAGTGGAAGGTTGGAGCACAACATTATTGTGTTTTTATCTTCAGAGTAGCCTTCTGAGAGAGGCTGAAGTGAGATACGGTGATTTTATACTGTTCAACTTACACCTTACAGCTTTCCTGTTTCCCCCTTAACAAAACACTAATCCTACTGCCTCAATATTTTTACTCAAGTATGTCTCTCTTCTAAAGTATTTCAACTTGAAACATAGATGTCTGTGCGCTTTTCAAAATTCTTTTCTATGTCATTCTATGTCATTTCTTTAAAAAACTGAAAGAAATTGAATTGCTTAAATTATTATGATGTACACATAACGTATTCTATGTATCTTCATCTTCAGTTCTTTTGCTACAGAACGATCTTTTTGCACAGTCTGAATATTGTGTATTGTTCCTAGAGTGACAGTAGTAAAATAGCACTTAAAGAACACCTTGTTGTTGCTGATGCATCTTTGCTTTGGGAGCTTTGAGAAACGAAACAGGATAGAAAGACTAATATAGATACCATGCTAATTTTTTTATTAGCTTAAGGTCACAAGACAATAAAAAACTAGATCCAGTTTTCCAAAGCTTCAGTTTTCAAAAATAATGACTAAAAAAACGAAAGCAAGGAAATATAGAAAAGAAAATACTTGTGCATGTTAAGAGTATGCAGCCCAACAGAACTTATGATCCATTCAGAACAAAGAAGGGTTTTTTCATCATATTGGACAATGGTTTCTGATGTGACATACATTGTATGGTTTTGTTAAGTTTTATATTTCAAATCAAATAAATCAAGCTACTTCAATTACTCTATTTCATCTCGAACAAAAACATTATTATTGATACTACAATGTACAAGTTTCACCATTTGGATGACTATTGAATGATTAATTGATTGATTATGTCATTGTTGACTCTTAGCAATCACATACAGATAAATATAGAACTTCAGCAATCTTGTGTTTTTTTTTTACATATTTCTACTTCAGCTCTACTGACAGTTTAATTGCTGTCAGCTTTCTATTTTATCATTTGAATGTATTTATCATGAATGTATGTTTGCTCACTTTATAATTTTTTGGGTGGCAGTCAAATGCGAAATATAAATTATATTATCATTGTAAGTCAATCTATAACACACATTTAAGAGAATATGAAGAACTTTGTAAAATTCTATATACGGTATAGAAAGAGGATGAAGAACAGAATGGGTGCCAGTGAGCCTAATGTACCAATCCATATATACATTTTTCCCAAAACAAATATCTTCTACCTTGCAGAGAGTATAGAATTCCTTACATTAGTAGTTTTGGAAGTGTGGGTCTAGAGACCACCACTGGTCAATGGAAGTCCTCCCAGTGGACTACGCAGCCTCCCTACATTCATCAGCCAGAGGCTATTGCCAACAATCAGCTGACACCCTATCAATGGACAAGGGTGCCAGAGCTAAATCAGTGAGTGCTGTGTATGGAGGGAGGCCTCCAACAGTTAGCTGGCCAGAGTCTGCTCAGTGCCTCAGCCCCCACCTCAAATACTATTATAAATACTTAATTCTGGATTGCATAGATTTTGGTATGAATATTGGTTTTAAAAGGCCTTTTAAAATGGAATAAGAAGGCATACACAAATGCAACAATATTTTACTTAAACATCCTCTCCCATTTTCACAAAGATGAGCATGTAAGAAGGGGGGTATCTAATGTGGCTTTCACCTTCCAAAAGGAATGTAAAGTAGACCACAATTTTACAAGACCCGTACCTTTATGTCTGGGAACTGGCCAAGATAGGTGTCCATAGTCAGCAGTGCCTGATCTACCAGTTTCTGATGGAAGTCTGTCCAAAGCAGCTCATTGTTCTGGAACAGAATAGGAATAATGTGGGAAGAGTTGGGTTATCTGTGCATTACGCAGGTCAAGTTCATCTATGTGAGCAAAAGTACAATAACGGTGAGATACATTTCATCCCTACTACGGTATTAGTTAAGTGAATTCATAAGACAAACCATGTTTGAAGCTTCCTTTTTTAGTACGCGTATGTGTAACATTAGGATCTTTTCCTAAAACTGTTGTGTTTCTGTTTTCTAGACAATTGTAATAGCTACAATTATTTAAAAGAGTTGGACAAAGATACTAGTTTTGTGCATTGTCTACACCAGCGGCCCCCAACTATTTTGGAACCAGGGACAGGAATCGTGGAAGACAATTTTTTCACAAGCCAGGGCAGAGAGAATGGTTTCCATTTCACTCACTCACCTGTTGCTCATTACCAGCTGTGCAGCTCAGTTCCTAACAGGCCATGGACCAGTACTGGGGGTGGGGGACCCTTGTTTTATACAACAAAGAAAGCTCTAACTGTTGAATTTCAACCCGCCATGAACAAAATATTTATTTGGAATATTTGCTATATGACAAATATTCCTGTCAAATATTCCTGTGCCTTTTTTTCCTATCTCTACAGTAGTTTGGATTTCTTGTGGCCGGTCAGCTGCAAGCAGAGCTAGCAGCAGCGCCAGACGAGGAGGAGGTTGAGGGGGAGCCTGGGTCAGTTTGGAAGGCTCTGATGAGGAAGCAGGATCAGAGGCAGATGCAGAGCTGGGACCTTCTGTCTTCCCCCAGGTGGAGAGGCAAATGTTTTTGGGGTCTAAGCTGAGTGAGGGAAACAGATAGGGCCTATCCCACATGCGCGTATGCATAGGGTGGAAAGGAGAGGAGAGCAACGGAAAGTAATAAGCCGGCTCTAAGGGAAAAGAAGACATAGATGCTAGCCAGCCCCTCCCTGGCTGGGAAATAAATAGTAGGTGTTTGGGAGCGACTTCTTGTCACAGACAACCATTCATTTTCCAGTGTACATCAATGACGTCGGATTCCTTTGCCAGAACCAGGTTTGTCGGGACTAATGCTCTGTATTTGAGGTGCCAACGGAATCTCCCTGCTAGGAAATAATAGGGAGTGCATTTGCCTCAGCTCTGTGTGAACAAAGACTGTTCTTGCCCTGTTTTTAGAAGGGGAAAAGACTTTCATTTGTGACTCATTTGTTACTTTTGGTTTTGTTTATCCAATGTGAACAAAGACTGTTCCTCCCCTCGTTTAAATAAGAAAAAGGGTTTGTGTTACTCGTGAGTAAGCAGTTTCTCATTGTTTGTAAAGGCTGGGTCAGAACAGCATTTTATGAGCTATAAGGGTTCCATCAATTCACTCTTGCTTTTTTCTAAGCAGCTACAATATCAACAAGTGCCTAGTGTTCACGTTAAGTTGGAAAATATGATTTGCAGACACTCAGGATCAGTACAGTTACCCCCTCCCCCCAATCTGGTTTCATACTGTCTGACTGTGAATGTAAGAGATATGATATTTGCTTCTTGTTATTGTGTGGAATTTTTGGTATCAAAAAAAGGATATCATTGTATCATCCTGGCACAATTTGTGCATGATGTAAAACAATAGATAAGCATAGTAAGACATAGCCAGCTCAGGATTTTTGCTGGAACACTCCCTCATTCCTGCTTTGCTACAACAGGCACAAGGAGGAGATTAGAAACACCATCTTCTAACCCCAAAGTTTATTCTACACAACAAAGACAAGCTGTGATTAATTCAAACCACGGTTCATTAATACAAAGCAGGGTTAAATCATGGCCTATGACCATGGCATCTTTCAATAAATTAACCAATTGATAAGTCATCAAGAGGAAGGGATGGCTTATTTTCTTTTCCTTGTGGTAGAATATGCAATATACTGTAAGCACGTCCTTTTGTGTAACACTACACTATGGTTCAACAATATTACATATCACCCAAATCCATTTAACATTTGCTGTCTCCACAAATTTGAAATCACAATACATATATCATGCTAATGTGTGAAAAATCCAAGCCTCACCTCTGCTATTTTGTTAGTGTCATCCCTTCCTGGCCACTCGGGTTCATATACGTCTTGCAAACATTCTGTAAGTCTCTTGGAGGCTTCATGCATTGCTTTGAAATAGAAAAAAAATGACATAATAGTACTCAAATAATTATTCACCCCACTCCCCATGAAAAAGCCAAGCAAACGCCGTGCTCACATATAAAAGGACTTGATAATATTCATAGTATTTGTTTTCCAACAAGAAAAAAAATAGATGAACAAAAAAACTTGGTCACATACATCAATTCCCTTGTGGTTTAATATTCTTTCTTTAATTTATTTTTTTAATAAACGAGTGAAATCAAGTTCCTTTTTTAAATTACTTATTTCTCATTTCTGACCATAGTATAATTTAAGAAAGAGTTTCAAATATTTGGCTGAGATAGATGATAGACAGACAGATAGATAGATAGATAGACAGACAGACAATGTTATTTGTTCTTCAACATTATACTGAACATTAAAATAGGAATTGTTGTCTATTGATATTAGTTTGAGTCATATTTTTAAGGTAATAAGAACAAAATTAAAAGGACGGGACAGGATCCCATCAGAAAGAGGAGATTTGCATTATGATTGCTTATCTCTCCTGCTTCTTGGAAATTGAAAAGTATAACATATGTCATTTACTTGTTATTAAGCAAATTAATAACTCCAAGCTTTCAAGCCTGGTAGTCAATTTTTTTTTACCATCATGGGACCTAATAGGAGCCATGAGAGCAGCTCCCTCACCCTTTATTGTCCTCTTAATACCCTAACTTATGAGACAAGACATAGCTTCAAGCATTTATAAAATATGAGTAGAATCTATTTGTAGCACATCCCGAGGAAATGTTTCCAGATTATACGACAAATGAATAGCATTTGTCCTCCTCCAAATTTTTCTTGACCTCCACTATACTCCAACCATTACTTAGTTCCATATTTATAACTTTCTAAAGTAATGCAGATAGTACTACCTAGCAGCAATAAACAAAACCAAGTAAGATAAGCCTTAATAGTGGCTTCTGGAATTTATTTCACTAAAGATCATGCAAAAGCAGTAGGACTATTATTCAAAGTATTACTTTTAACTGAAGTCAGGTAGGTCCGGAGATCCTTCTGTAGCTTGGATCCTTCTGTCTAAAGAAAAAAAAAAGTGAACAGAATTAGTGAGTAAGCTATTATAATAACAGGTCACAATAATTTGTTTTGATGCCAATTTCCAGTGTTGGTGTTCATTTTTAAAATCTTAAAAAGAAAGAGTAGAATATTGCTTTTCTCTTAAAATGAACCCGTCTAATTTCTAAGAATAGCTGTAGAGGCAACTCCCCAAATTAGCAGAAATTTGTCTTTTTAGATATGACATCTTCTTTGTAGAACATTTATCTCTAGAAAGCCATATTAATTTCCTTTAGGCGCCCAATTAACTATTGTTTTTGTTTTTTAAAACTTTTAATTTAATCAATTAAATGATTTTAGAGTCGTTTATATAATTCCATATTGCTTTTATCTGCGTATACTCTCAACCTCAGATTTAAAGTACTTAGAGAATATTCACATCAATATTACTAAAGAAAACTTTTGATTTTGAATGATAAATTTGTTCCAATCTAATGGCCAATGTTTGGAGTTGGCCGACCTAATTTTTACAGCTGTGTGCAGCTGGAATAAAGCAGGAATCTCCAGGTTTCCTATCTCCATACGTCAGGTTAGCAAAGTATTCTTCTTGAGAGCAAGGTTTTTTAAAATTGCAATCTCACTGGCTTGAAACATGGTCTCCATCAAGGGTTGATAGTCAAGGAAGAACCTCTTGATTGCAACAGGGATGTAAGTCATTTCTGGCCCGATGCTCCATTTTAACATTTAAATACTCAAAATCCCCAAACAATATCTCCAGCATAATTCCAACTCTGCAAATCCTCTGCATATGGGATAATTTAATCCTCAAAGCGTGCATCTTCAAAGACAATACAAAAGAAAAGAAATGGTCGAATACTGGCCGTCCCTTCCCACCTAACATCAACAAAAGCTGGATGGAATGCTCTATGGCCACGGGAACAGCTGTGACTTTTCAAAAGGAAGGATACGGGCAGCCAGAAAAATAAAAAATCTATCTAGCATCTGCTTGTTCAAAAGACTGCACTTCCCCTTTCCTTTTATCTTGAGAAAGGGGGAGTTTAAAAGAGAGGAAGCTTATACAACATCTGTTTCAGGAGGTAACAGACAAATACAAGCTTCCTATCATGGTCCTCCTTGCTCTTACTCTAAAAGTGTTTATGTCTTCATACTTAATCTTGTGTTTTTAAAATAAAAAAACAATCATAATATGGTTCCAATTATCCAGGACTTAAATGTATACGGTATGTTTCTGAAATGTTCAGATTTGCACCAATTCTGTTGCTGATGTTGACTCTGCATTCACTGTACTGAAAACCTTTATCAAATGAGTGGGATAATCTTTTTACAAACTTTAGCTTAGGTTGGGAAACTATCAATTACAAATTCTTTCTGTATACGAGGTCTACAGAAGGAGAGAGACGGAGGTATACTGTAGGCTGTGCTGCTCTTCATGTGAACAAGATCATAATGTCAACAGAAAATTGAACAGAAACAGATTATTCCACATAATCACCATAGGTGCCAATACAAGCTCCCAAAATAATTTATTAGGAATGCAACAGTTTCAGAAATGTTGAAGCAATGGGAGAGGGGGAATAATAATAGGCTTTCCTTTAATTGTCTGGGGATAGAGAAATAAATACTTGGCGAAAGAATGAAATAAACACAGTACTTAACTCTGAGGCCAATTAGAATTTTAAAAATAACTTGGTTGTTTAAAATTGGTGTTATGTGTAGCTTGATTTGTTTATGTAAATATAAACAAAAATAAAAATTGTAAAAATTGAAAAGTATAATTTATTTAGATAGCAGTTGCACATTGACTGGAGCCATTTTTATTTATTATTGTTATTTTTTGCACTCATGTCAGAAGCATCGAGGAGCTCCTGCCTTGTAAGGATTGCCTTGTTGAGGCCTCCTATCATGTTCCCAGCAGGAGCAGGAGTGAAGGACGAGAGCTCACCCTGCCCCTCAGAAGCATTCGGGCCTCGAACGCAGGTTTGCTAACCTCCAACCAAGTGTTCTAACCACGAGAGTCACTGTACTCCCCACTGGAGCCATGTTGAAATATTTTCAGTTTTAAAGCTGCTGAACCCTAAAATGTCACTCTTTCCTTCATTTCTGCGTGTTTTGAAGAAGCAAAGTTAATGCGGAAAATCATGGAGGCCATCAACACTCTAACGATATGCCAGTGGTAGTGCTGAAAAAGCATCTGACTCTAGTTACACAGTAATTGCAGACCAAGAAACAGAACTCAGATGGATGATCAAGCTGAGTGATGTTTAATCTGTTTTGGCATCATTATGGTACCCTTAAAAGCTCATAGATAGGAAGTATTCTAGTTCTATCTTTGTTAGGACAAGTATCCACTGTAACATGAAGCACTTTTACTGGCTAAGGCTAATGCATCAGCTATAATGCTATAATGAGATAAGAAATAGCATTATAGCTAAGTAAAAGGGGTCACAAGAGAGAGAGAGACAGAATTTTGCAGATTATAGAGAAAGTGACTGGAACAGATTTTTTTTTCCTCCTTCCCTCATAGTGCTAAAATCCAGGGTCACTTAATGAAGCTGTATGATGGAACATACAGAAAAATAAAATGAAGCACTTTGTTAAAGTAGCACTTAAAATATGGAATTTATTACCACAGGAATGCCTTCCTTTGTTCTTTGTCATCATTAGACTAACAAAGAACAAAGGAAGTGTCTACTTACATATACTACTAATCATTGGTATAGATTAGTATCATCATTGAAATTAATGTACCTCTGATATCCAAATGTTAGGAAACACGTTCAGAGGAGTCCTACTGCATGTACACTACATGTACAGGTAGTCTTCAACTTACAACCATCATTGAGCCCAAAATCTATGTTGCTAAGTGAGAAATTTGCTAAGTGACTCTTGTCCTATTTTACTATTTTTCTAGCCATATTTGTTAAGTGAAACACTGCAGTTGTTAAATTAGTAACATGGTTGTTAAACGTACCTGGTTCCCCCCATTGACTTTGCTTATTGGAAGATTGCAAAGGTGATCCTATGACCCCAGGACACTGCAAGCGTCATAAATGTGAGTCAATTGTCAAGCATCCAAATCTAAATCACTTGGCCATGGGAATGCTACAACAGTCATAAGTGTGAAACATAGTCATAACTCACTTTTTTCAGTGCCGTTGTAATTTTGAATGGACACTAAGCAAACTGTTGTAAGTCGAGGACTACCTGTACCCTTTCTCTAATTATCTGGTTGACCATTATAGGAAGTAAGTAGCACTTTGGCCTGAATAAAGGTGGTTTGGAAGTGTTCAGAGTCAAATTGGAATAATCAATTCCAGTTTGGCTCTGGCAAAGAAAATATACATGTTTCCACTTGGACAAACCAACTGCTACAAAACCATTTGAAATTAAACAAAGAATCAGATTCAGTTGTTACCAGCCATGTAATTGCTGACACTTGCCTCCTACCATCTTATGAAGCCATCCTAAACATGAGAGGCATGCCAGAACCTACAGTGACATGTTCACGATAGCCAAAATATATGGTTTTTATTGTCCGTATACAGCCAACCTTTGAGAGAGAGGTGATGGTTATAATATACATATAACCACAGATTAAGCTTATTCTGCAAATTTAGGAGTATATGGGGGATACACAGCTTAGTGTGACCGATCAGGAACAGCTGGGTTTCTCTCTGATACTCAGGCACATAAGAATGCAGGAAAGACTATCTTTCTGTCATTATGCATCCATTAAGTCTTGAGCCTCATCAAATGTTTAATGCTATTAACAGAACAGAAAGGAACAGGAAAGATAAGGTGGTGAATTTAATACCAACACTTCGTTTGCTATTTAGAGCTATGGGCAGATGAACATTTCAGGTCCAGCTCACAATTTGCTTTTTTTTGAGATACTCACTGAATTTGAGGCTCATTATTTCTGTACATCTAAAAGAACTTCAGTGGATGCCATGAAACATGGGAGATAAATTATAGTGACTGGAAAGAATACACTGTCAGAGAGAACAAACAAGTTTTTCTCATCAAAGCAAAGAGCATACATTAGACTATATACGTTAACCTACAGGAACTATATCATTAAAGTGTTTTGCAGCATTTTCTTCTTTCTTTTCCCATCCTTTGCCAAAAGAGACACAGTCTTGGGCAGGAGGCTCTGTGCTTAATTGCAGTTCCTAGATATGGGAAACTAATTCATTGGGAAATATTCTTAACATGAATATTTTCCCAGACAGCAATTTCCAGAAGTGGGAATTTATGAGACTACAGCATAACTGTTCTCTGTCAATTGACCAAGAACAACTCCCACTACAACTGAAGAAGTTAAGCAGTTCCAAATGTAACTATTTGTTGAAGGAATAATGGAGAGGAAAATCTGCTGATTAAATCAGCAAGTGCAGTGAGCAAGACAACTATTAGCCAACACAGTAAGATTCTCTTCCAAGCACATTCATATCTGATGTTTGTATACATATTGAACTTCCTATTGATACTGTTTCCTGATTGCTTATTTGTACCCTATGACTATCATTACGTGTTGCACCTTATCATTCTTGACAAA
>JANHFT010002489.1:177922-197342 GCA_032467955.1 Pseudoxenodon macrops
CCTGGAGTCGGAGTCGGAAGTACAAAAACTGAGGAGTCGGAGTCGGAACATTTATCTACCGACTCCACAGCCCTGGTTATAACTGTCTTCATCTTTTAAAGCAACTGAATCTTTACTTGGGATCGTGCAACTACTTCTGTGTAGTTTTGCCTTTAAATATGCTTTGGTATGTACCACTAGTTGCATTATTTTCAATATTGTATCTAGTTTAAAGTGATCAAGTCAATAGAAATATTACTGCAGTTACAGTTTCTGGAACTTTCTGACCACAATTCATTTGGTAGGCTAGTTTGAAATGATAATTAAATTAAATTCATTTAATTAATATACTAATTAGTATACTAATTAAATGAATTGAATATGAGTTGGTCATTTAGGTTATGAAGTAATTGTTGCAATTTTCCTTTCAAATTCCTAAATTCAGACATGAGCCACTACAAAATGCAAGTTATTTATTTACTGTATCTGACCTTGTGTACACAATAACAAGTGTTGTCTTTCTCAAGTGCCTTCTTTGCATAATCAAGGGCTTCATAAGCCAGCTGCTTCTTTTTTTCTGCTGAAGTTTGACTAAGCTGAGCAAGGTCTCGTAAAGCTCGTGCCAGACGCCATAACACTTGTGCATTTTCACTACATATTAACATATATAATAGGATATATTGATTATGATGTACCAATGTAAGGTATCAATGTAAAGACATATTTATCATACTTTTAACTACCAAACAATAGTTCTGTGGGATAAGTGTATATAAAACAATATAAAGGCAGATTAATAACATATCACTGCATGACATTATAATAATTTTAATGTAGTTTACAGAAAAATATATTTAGGGAAAGTAGAGGTGCTCTACAAGTGTAATCAAATCCAGATACTAAAGTTTGAGGATATTCAAAGTTACCCGAATCCCAATCTGCTAAATAAATTTAAAAAAATGATCTTAGAACTTCAATCTGTTTTATTGCTCATTATAATTATTGTAGTGTCATGCACTGATGTGTTATTTCATTTTGAGTATTTTCTTTTCCACTGAAACCCATTAGAAGAAAAAGTTGTTTTTTAAATGAGAATAAAAGGATTTAAAAGGTCCATTATAATGTATTCTAAAATTCTGATTTCAACTCCATGTATCGAATGATTTTGTATCATTGCTGTGCGCTTTATGCCAACCCCAGCCCATTAGAGCATGCAGAAACAGCATATTATACCTGTTTTTGTGTTCACTCAGCAACTGATAAAGCTTTTCAGTTTCTCCACTTCCATAGAGATAGTCTGCTTGATCTAGGATTTCATCAACTTATGATATAATAAAGAAGAATTCAGTGAATCTGCCCATCTGTGAAGCAGGTATTAATAGAAAAATAATTCATTGCACACAGACATACTAATATTACAAGTCAGGAATAGAAGACTTTTAATAGAAGTAACATCATGATAGTCAAAACACATTTCTTTCTATCAACATTTCTATATGGTACTGTTAGGCTGAAACTATTAACAGGAAGTGTTTCCAACAACTACCCCTCTTTTTGAGCCAATGTCAAAGAGATGTAAGATTACAAGATAAAGCACATCTACTCTAATCTTTCTCAATTTACCTTCTCTTAGATAAGTTAGATGAGTCACGAGTCAACAGATTTATTGTCACAAAAAAAACCAAAGGATATAGGTCATATAAGTATTAGACGATATATAAAAGGATAAAGTCAGCCAGAGAAGGAATATGTTGATATGTTAAATATGATTTTATGTATGTATTTACAAAAATATAAACTTTGTAAACAAATAAAATATGCAAAATCCACTTTATATGCATCGGCAGCAAATTCTGTATATAATATAGATACATGTGCCAATCTTCATCTCAATAATCATTTTATGGCTGAGCTTCCATATCATCAATATTTTTCTAAGTCAAGTCGTTCTATTTGATTACTTTAAATACACAATTAATTCCGGACCTTCAAGGTTGTTTAAGAGCTCTCATAGAAAGCATACAAAATTATAGTCTGCAACATTATTTTAAGTTTCCAAGATCTCCTAAAGATGAGTCCAATATTTTCTAACTATCCTCTTTTGTTTAGGGTATGAGGAGTGAAATGGATTCCTTAAACCTTCAGGGTTTTAAAATACTGATTGAAATATTTCATTCTTTTTTCATTTTAGAGAACAAAATCAGAACCTAAATATTTGCAAGACTGAATATATGGATTTTTCTTCATTGAGTCACCTAGACCTCAGAACCATCCAATACCCTCTTCCACTTGATATCCCTTATAGGATCACATAACTTTGACCTTGCTATCTTTTTATTGGATACTGAAAGCCTGGCTTTTCCTCCAGGCCTTAGGTAAGGTGGAGTAGGCATCACCTGAGTGTGTGTTTTCTATTGAAGTATATTGTTTCCCTGGTTATCACATTTGATTTGTACTGTATTGTATTATACTAGAGGTGTCAAACTGGATTTCTTCAAGGGCCAGGTCAGCATTGTAGTTCTCTGTGTGCCAGCTAGAGAGGGGGGGGCGACAGATGGGACGGACGCCTCCTGCAGCACCCTGACAACCAAAACAGGGTGCGTGTGTGTGTGTGTGCAGAGTGTTGCAGGCCATCCAAGCCAAAAATGGGGCACAGGTGTGCGTGCGTGTATGCGCTCCTCACCATGCCCTGTTTTGACTGCCAGAGGCACTAAAGGCCGATCCTTGGCTATTTCCAGGCAGGCACCACAGGCCAGATTTAAGCACCCTGCAGGCCAGATCCAGCTCGTGGGCCTTAAATTTGACACCACTGTATTATATAATCTATATGCCACTAGAATTCTAGTGAGTTGTGTGGCTTTACAAATTTGATTTATAAAGGAATAACAGAGAGAGAAAACTAGCTGTATCTCTTATAAGCAGCCATACTTAGTCCTTCCTCTAATAAAAAAAATCAGATTATTTTTTAGGAATGGAGGATTGGATTTGACAACTGTACATTTTTAGAACAAAACATCTTACTTTTCATATCAGCATGAACCATAGCAGACTGAGAGATTACTAGATAAGTGTTGTATCCCAGGTAGGACAATGCTGAGAATATAAACCCTCTTCTGAAAATTCTGGATTTTTCAAACACCTAATAAAAAAATCAATATTACAAATCTGATAGCAATTATTTATCTAAGCATATATGTTTACAAAGTGGCTAAAGGTGGAATTTCTGGACTTTCTGGTTTTGCTTTGAAGACGGTTCACTTCTCATCCAAGAAGCTTCTTCAGCTCTAAAGAAAAGTCTTGCCTCTTGAAAAAGCACCTTTGGGACAACCATGAATCTGGATGACTGAGAATCTCCCAAAACGCCATACATTTTTTTTCTCAAAGAAAAACCATAGGTCTATTATCCTACTTTTTCTGATTTTCCTACTCGCCAAATTAGGAAGCTCGATGAAGAGATATCGCAGCTTATTGTATTTTATGTATACTGAGAGCACATGCACCAAAGACAAATTCTTGTGTGTCCAATCACACTTGGCCAATAAAGAATTCTATTCTATTCTAACATTCAGAAAACACCCTCTCCACTGCCATCTTCATCTGATCCCTAATTTTTAATGATTCCAGAACTTGTTTTTATTTTCTTAACTTTCCTTACCCATTTGCCTGCAGACAACAAAGTTTCCATACCCACTTATTTTCACTTCCAAGTGCATACATTTGGCAAGACCTCCCAAACCCATCTCCATCCATCACTGGGAATAAGGTAGTCCTTGACGTCCGACCACAATCAAACCCAAAATTTCTATCCCTAAGCAAAACAATTGTTAAGTGAGTCTTGCCCCCATTTTATGACCTTTCTTGCCACTGTTGTTAAGTTAGCGATATGGGTATGAACTGAATCTGTCTCCCCCATTGATTTTGTTTGTTAGAAGCTTGCAAAGATTGATCACATGACCTTGGGACACTGTAATTATCATATGAACCAGTTGCCAAGCGTCCAAATTTTCATTACGTGACTATGGGGATCTGCAATGGTCGGGCAAAAAAAAAGGATCATCAGTCACTTTTTTCAGTGCCATTGTAACTTTGAACGGTCATTAAATGAAAAATTGTAAGTTGAGGACTACCTGCACAGAATTCTTTAAATGTATATGAGATCAATATTGAAATGATAGGAAAGACTTTTCACGAAAACAGCTTGAATTATCCCGAGAGTGTTAAGGTTTTTCCAGCACCGAGGGATTCCTTAGTCATATTAGCCGTACAGCATTCCAGTCAAAACTTAAATAACCTTGCATTCATTTTGTGAATCTGCTTGGCAGATGCTACCTCTGGATCAATATTTTCAAGAAATATAGGAAATACCCAGCAATAGCTTTTTTTTTTTTCCCTGCCTCGTTTTAGCAGATCCAGTTACTCGCTCACTCACTTCTGCTCTCTATAAATGCTTCAGGTTCTCGGATAACACAGAATCGATTTAAAGCTCAGCAAGTTTTATTTTTGTCAACCCTGGGAAAGTGCCCAATTACCAAGCTTGGATATGGAGCCTTATTTGCTCAGTTCTGGATTCAAAGAGCAGTGACAGATGCGGAATATATGACATGCAGGAGGACAGGAGCTTTCATTGCCAGCTGGGCTGCAGAAATTCACAATGGAAAGCTTTTGCCACTGCAGCTCAATAGAAGCCCTGTTGAGACATTTCTTCATTGGCTGCATTCATTGCAGCTGTTCTTGTTTTTAAAGGCATGCTAGAGAAAGAAGAGAGAAAGAAGTATTTACATTCGTGGAAGCTGAAGATGGCTGGGGAGGCATGAAGGAGATTCATGCCTCTTTGGAAGTAGGAATCTTAAGAAAGGTAGATATCAAATAAATTGTGCATGCGTAGAAATGGGGGGGGTTCAATAAAGAGTAACAGTAAGTTGTTACAGTCTAATTTCTTGGAGAGAGACTGAAGCATCCAGTTGAAAATACTAAAGACATGTAGTAGTCTGACTTCAACTTTAAAGCAAAAATATGAAGTTTTCCACATGGTGTCAATACTATTGGTGGTTGGGTAGGATACTACCAGTAATGAAATGCTATCTACTCGGTCCGGTTTGGGTGAGTAGGTAGCGGCAGCCACCAATGGTTCGGAGTGAGGCTCCGCCCACCTGCCCAAATGTTAATATTTCTGGGTTTTTCTACCCGCTGCGCATGCACAGAAGGTGAAACAGTGCATGTGACGAAGGCCCGCCTGTAAGTGAAGTGAACACACGTGCGAATTGTATACTTCCAAACTGGTAGCAAAGGTAAGTAGATTTCACCGCTGGATACTACAGATTGGAGATTCACTGGTTGATCTGAGAACTTTTTGAAGTACGCTTGCATTCTTTCTATTCCTAAAAATGAAGCATGAAAATATGTAGTCCAGAATCTGAATCCAGATCTCCATGGAGAGCCTTAAACACAGTCTAAAGCACAGCCCATTTTTAATGCTGCAGCTCAGCATTTTGTCCAAACCTAGATAGCACTCACAAACTTCCAGAAACAGAAATGAATGGCCACAGAATGGAGATTCTCTCCAATCTCTTCATGAAATTAGTCATATTTATAAAAATAGAGACAAAAAAATGGACTTTGTCCACCTTATATTCAATGACTCCATCTCTGTTTATGACACCATGTACCCAGTGGTAGGATTCATATAATTTAACTTCCGGCTTGCCCTGGGTCAGGTTGGCTCTCATGACAGGCGTGGCCCATCCCCATCCTCCAGTTCCACCACACATGCGTGACAATCCTCCCACAACGGCCAACCTGGCCCTGGGCAAACTAGTTGTTAAATTACACCACCACCACCCTGCTATCAAAGTGCATCCTGGGCAATGCGGTACAATGGAGAAATGGGCAACGGAATGGCTGGCACAAGGAAAGGAGGAGGAACAAGGAGAAGTAAAAGGGAAATCGGCCTTTTCCTTTCTTCGCACTGGCCGCTCTGTTGCCCATTTCTCCAATGCAGCACAGCACAGCATCCAGGATCCACTTTGATAGCAGGGGTGGTGGTAATTTAACAACCAGTTCACTCAAATCAGCTGAATCCTACCACTGCATATACCACTTAGGTAGTTGTTATTTTGAAATATATGACCTGTTCAGAAGTGGGTTCTGAATCTTCTTACTGCCGGTTTTCTCAGAGTTGAATCTCAAACGCACAAGCGCATCAGTCAGAAACTAGCTTCTACGCATGCGCAGAAGCAAAATCCAAGATGGCGGCACCCACGGAGACACTGACAGAACCGGCTCCATGATGTCATCGCGGAGTTACTACCGGTTCTATAGAACCGGATAGAACTGGTAGGAACCCACGTCTGGACCTGTTGTCATCCACTACAAAGGTAACTGGGATACTATCTAGAGAGAAGGATTTGCTGTGATGTCTGCAATGCACATGTAAACACACCTATTGTATCTAGATCTGTTTAAATAGTGTGTATTCAAACCATTATTTATCTAGAAGCCAGTATTCCCAATGAAATTGAAACTTGATATTGAAGTCATGCTTACAAATAAAGCATAGATCAAGCAAGCAATGGCTTGACAAATTCAAATTAGATAGGAAACAAAGTTTGCTGTTAATTATAAGGAAGATCTTTTGCTCTTATTATTCCTTGAAGAAATTAAGGAGAAGGATAGGAAAATAAAATAAATACCGGAAAGAAAAGGAAATGCTAACAGTTGACAAATGGATTTTGAAATTGACCAAACAGATAGAGATGGCAAAAAATGGTTTGGAGAAGTTTATAAGAGATTGGAAGTCATTTGTTTCTGCATATTAAATACAACAATGGGCTGTTAACAGAGGCTTTTGAAGATTGAACAGCTTTTTTTTTTTACAGTGAACATAAATCAACTTGATTTGATTGATAGACAATAGAAATTTCTATTTGGAATATTTCTAACAGGTTATGATTTTAAATAATAATTTAATAAGTAAAGATGGGAAAATTTACAACCATTTGTAGACCCGTCCAACAGGGGGGAAATCTACTAGATTTGTCTGAATAATATTTATCAACAGGGTGGACATTGTATGTTTAGTGTTAATTGTCAGTGTCAGGCTTAATCTTCCTTGTTAAAACCAAGACTCATTATTATGTCTGAATTCAGCCATGATAACAGCCATTTCTTAAAGTAAGCCTTTCACTCAGGGGTGGGTTCTGGTTCCTGCTACTGCCGGTTCACTCAGGGATGCATTGCGCACACACTTTGCGTGCATGTGTGCACGCACAGTACTTAAAACATCTTCTGCGCATGTGTAGAAGCAAAAAACAAGATGGCGGTGCCTATGGTGCCACTGAGAGAACCAGCTCGGGGGCATAGCAGGCCTTGGTCACTGCTGGTTCCAGTGAACCAGGCCGCCAAGTTATTAACAGTTCCGTAGAACCAGTCCGAACCAGTAGGAACCCACCTCTGCTCTCACTTATTGTATGGAAACAGTCAATATTTCTCTTCTGCAACTCCTTGATAATAAGCCAAACAACCACTCTTCCAAATTCACAGAGCTACCAGGAGTGTGCTTAGGCTGTACTTTGGGATGTTACAGAATTCTGCATGTTTCAGAAATATACAGACCTAAAAATGGAAAAATAAAAACTAATAATCTGAGACTTAAAAGTGGGGAACTCAGATTAACAGACCAGCTTTAAAGCAGAGGTCCCCAATCTTTTTGGCTCTGTGGACGACTGGCAGGAGGGACAGAGGGGATGATTTTGCACATGCTGCTTGCACAAATGCAGCTTTTGCACGCGTGCTCGTCCACCACTTGCATGGCCCGGTTCCCAACGGGCCGTAGCCCAGCACCATGCCACAAATCGGGCATTTGGATCCCTGCTTTAAAGGATTTCATATAACCTGAAATTGAACTGGAGCCAATTCGTATTAACAAACATATACTGGCTGAAGAATTCCAGGTTGTAGATTTGACAGAATAACAAAACAGATGGTGATACAGCATTGGGCTGTCCTGAAATAAACTTGAATTCTCCTCCCCCGAGTTTAACATCAAGTAACAAATGCTACCTTGTAATGATGGACATCATTTGGCAGCACAGAATGTCTTTAGGTATGCTTGAATTTCTTATGTAAGGAAAAAATAATAATAATAAACGACATAGAATTTGGAAGAAATAGTGAGTCAGAGGTGAAGATTTGTTATGCGGCAAGATGAGCTGCTCAATATTACCAATTGTGACCTCTGATTTAGCATTTCCACTGTAATTCCGTTTATTCTTGCTTATGAATTGTAAAAGTCTATTAGCAGCCTCTCAAAAGAGTTGCCTACGATCAAAACAATGACAACAGATAGTTCGATTTATACCCATTCTTTGAGCAACCATCTGAAGTTAAAATGACACCGAAACAAAGTGACATACAACTGGTTCTCACACAAGACAACCATCGCAGCACCCCCACAGTTACATGATTAAAACTCAGGTGCTTGGCAATTGGCATATATTTACAATGGTTGTAACATCCTGGGGACAAGTAATCTCCATTTACAACCTTTCCAGCCAGCTTCCAATCAGCAAAGTCAACGGGGAAAGTCACTTAACAATCATGTGACTCACTTAACTGGATGAATCGCTTAACAACCACTGCAAAAAAAAGGTCATAAAATCAGCAGCAAGTCAACAACTGCCCTGCTTAGCAATGGAAACTCTGGTCCAGTGGTGAAATCCTATCTGTACGCCCCAGTTCGGCTGAACCAGTAGTGGCGGCAGCAGGTGATTCGGAGGACTGGTAGCGCCGGCAGCACAAGGCTCCACCCACACGCCCGGACACCATAACTTCTGGGTTTTTTTACCTTCTGCGCATGCGCAGAGGGTAAAAGCTCATACCCAACGAGGCACGTGGACTTCCGAACCAGCAGAGACAGTAAGTAGATTTCACCCCTGCTCTGATCCCAATTGTAGCTGTAAATTGAGGATTACCTGCAAAGTAAAATGCCCTGAATGAAAGGAAACAGTGTCTACCTTAATGCAATAACCAGGAAATAAAACAAATGATCAACAGTTAAAATTGTTTGATAATTTATTTAATTTAATTTACAACTTCGGAAACTGCAATGAGATCTGAAGGCAGTGACCAGTCATGATTTCACTGCTAACCTTTGATTTTACAGACTTATTTTTAAAACTCTCCTCTCCTCAACAATAGATTTTCCCATGGTTCTTACAGTATGTAAAAAATTAAGCATTATATTTATACATTCTCATTTCTAACATGAAAGTTACTAATTTACATCTAAACAATTCATCTAGGCCTATGCAGGCTTAGTTGAATGGCAGCAATTTTTTAAGAGACGAAAGGGATTTGTTTTTAATGATAAAAAGGAAAATTTTGGAACTTAGGCTTGGCCTAAGATTTTCTCCTTTGGTTGCTGAATAATGGCTTCTCTGACTTCCATCAAGAGTTCTATCAACTCCACATCAAAGAATGTTTCAGTTGCACTTTAAATTGAAGAAGGCCTCTGAATATGTAGTGGGTTTCAATTACTGCTGCTACCGGTTCGCTATTGGGAGCGCGCATGCATGCGCAACACTTCTACGCATGTGCAGAGCCGACCGGGCAGGTGGGCGGAGCCTCCCACCACCACTGCTATTGGTTCGCCTGATCCAATATTCACTGCTCTGAATATGTAGGGGAGATCATCCATATTCATTCCTATCATGTCTACAAATACTACAGACTTTCTTTCTTAGAAAGGGGACGATTGACCACATCAATATTTGGCCAATATCTGGCATTCTTCGCTGCCAGATATCTTATATTAAAGCAAGGGTGCAAGGGTGCACAATTGAGCCCCAGATAGCTCCAAAAATTATAATCAAATTTTAATGTTAAATGTGACATAAAGAGAAAAATACAGGATTTATATTAACTCTAAATACCTATATTTCAATAAATTTCAGTGTCAATGAAATACAAAGAAATCAAATCTAATTTCTGTCCTCCTCTCTCCTACCTGCTACTGTTCCCAGACTGTCATTCAAGACAGGAATAGCTCTCAGCTGAGAAAATTACACCTAAAAGACATCTGAATATCTGTGCATTCTTTGGTAGGAATCCAGTATATGCTGCCATCCAATACTGGGTATAAATCCCATATTCATCCCAAAAAGGATGTGCAAATAGATAGCAATAGCACTTAGACTTATATACCACTTCATAGTGCTTTACATAGCCCTCTCTAAGTGGTTTATAGAGTCAGCATGTTGCCCCCAACAATCTAGGTCCTCATTTTACCGACCTCAGAAGGATGGAAGGCTGAGTCAACCTTGAGCCTGGTGAGACTTGAACTGCCAAACTGCTGGCAATCAGCAGTCAGCAGAAGTAGCCTGCAGTACTGCACTCCACTGTGCCACCACTATTTCTCAAGAGCTGAATGACACACATGGAAAACTTTTTTGAAGAACATGATGATATTTAAATGCTGCCACCTATTCCCAGCATAGCTATCAATTTTCTTCCATTAACAGAATAGTCTTGATTTACTCGTTTTGAGCCCTGGTTGACTTCCTTTTGAGCACTCTTTGGCATCTAACATTTTAATATTTGGGCTGCAGGCAATATTCTTTCAATTTCAGGGTGTTGTATATTCTAGCAAAAGGGAACGCCTAAGTGCTTGTAATGTATAAAAAGTATTCCATATTTAGTTCACAGTTAGAAAACTGGGCCATTTGCTGTCTCTTGATACTTACTCATTGGCTATTATACTTACTCACTGGCTAAAAAATCACAGACTGTATCAGAGAAGTCACATTCTATAATAATATTGAGAACAGAGAAGGGGAAAAGTTTATTACATTCAGAAGTTAAAGTTTAGTGGACTATAAAAAGTAAAAATATTGCTGTCAATATTGCATTACGAAGTAGATTCTAGGTACTGAGTTACTTTGGCTCCAATAGCCAGTTTAAAGAGACTTTGTCTTAGTCCATTATTTCTTAACATTAATTTCTTAAATACACACTATCAGTGTCTAAAATTGGGCTGGAGAAAATAGTTCTGAGCATAAATGTCACGGGGTCTAAACTACTGCGAGGACAACGGTGGAGATGTGTCTCTGTCAGTCAAAGGCACCACAGAAATGCACTGCTATATCAGACACCATTGTCAGCTGTTGCCTTTAGTGCCAAGAGTCTATTCTCAGCAGTCCCAGTTCCTGCCATCATCAATAACTGCAAGACCATCTGCAAACCTTCCCATGTCCAGTCCCAGATGTTCTTCTTAGAGGTGGACATGTTAAGACACCCCATATCATCAACCTGCAAGTATCAAATACACTTTAAGAAAAGAGAACTGTATGGATTTGAAGGGCTATAAATCAACTCTGCAAACCTAAACCCAAAACTCTGAATACAAGGAGTAAATGCCTCTAACGTCAGTGGCACACAGCTTTCAAATCAAAGTACATCACATTAATTCTAAGAGTGGTGTTTTTTTTAGTGGTACTGGATTTGAACTCTTATATACAAAAAATGTAGGGACTATAAGAATGTATAGTTATACTATATACAAATAAAAATTTGCAAAATGCAGTATTCATAATTGGGGTTTGTCAGTTAAGAATGTGAACATTTTTTTAAATGTACTTGGCAGAGTATTCCCAATAAATGCAGAAGATTACACAGTACTAGTAAATTCCAAATGTCACTGTTGTTAAATGATTAAATTCTCATTGCTAGGCTAAGATTAGGAATTTATTTTATTTATTGACTTTGAATCACTTGACTCCTGACAACTACTTGGATAAGACCCTGCAGTTTTCTAGGCAGCCTTTTCAGAAGAAGCTTTTGCCATCTGCCTAGGCCTGAGAAGGAATAACTGACCTAAAGTCATCCAGTTGGCTTCCATGTCTAAAAGGCAGGACTAGAACACAAGTCCCCCAAAGGAGCCCTTGGGAATTGGATTTGGGGCACCAAGCCCAGATCTAAAGGTTACTGTGGTCATCTTAGGCTTGTAAAGACTCAAGATAGAATGCCACACACCAAGCAAAGGCAAAAGGCCAGGTTCCTGGTATTTATAGCAGCCCTGACTCATGCAGAAGCTTCATACTGGATGGCAACTACAGGTCTAATGTATCTCTAAGAGCAAAAGGGCTGAATACGTAGAGATTTTGGGCAGTAAAAGATCTGGGTTAAAGGACTGGTTGGGCACTTTCCAAGGGCTTCACATGCAGGAATGACCGGTGCACTGTCCTCATTGGAGCCCATGTATCTCTTTCATCCAAATAATCTAATGAGAGAACCAAAGCAAACATGGGAGGAAGAAAAACAGCCATTACTATGTGTCCATTGGTCTAGCATTTGCCTAAGAATGGTGTAGGCAGAGGGCTAGATGGCACAGAAGTAGGATTGATTCTCTAGCCTAAAGTCACTCCAACCTACTACTAGCAACTATCATTCAACTCTTTCAGATTCCAGATTCTAAGACAAAGTTGACATTTGCCCTGTTATGACCTAGGGTTGGCACGCAAGCAACACAGGCTAGGTGAAAGCTTTTCAGCCTTTATTCAACCACTATCCCCCAAAATCCTCACAATCTAGCAATTCCAAAGTCTCTGCCCACAGGGCACACCAGAGGTGGGTTGCTAATGGTTCGGTCCGGTTCTACCGAACCATTAGTAACTTACCAGCACGGTTCCGTAGAACCGTTAGTAACCTGGCCTGCCATGCTCCCAAGCTGGTTCTTTTGGCAGCGCCATAGGCACTGCCATCTTGGATTTTTTTAAAGCACTGCGTATACGCGCCCCTGAGCGAACCGGTAATAAGATGATTTAAAACCCACCTCTGGGACATACCTACAGTCCAAGAGAAAGGCTCAAACCCACACACCTGCATCAACATCCAGGCTAAGGATCAAACCTCAGTCCACAACAGCAAGGATTCTGGAGCAAAGTTCTTCTAGGAGCTGTAGAGAGTGTTGTCACAAAATACAACACTTGTTCCTGACAAAAGCCCCTCCCCACAGTATCTCCTTAAATGCTACTCCCCAGGTGATCCTCATGAGGAGGAGTAGGGTGCCCTCTTCCTGAGTAGTCAGGTTGCCAAACTCTGCCTCTGCCTCTTCTCCATTCTCCATACTCAGGGATCAGGCGGGGGAAGCATTTGTACATCTCCAGAGCGCCACTGCTCCACTGCCTGCCCTTTCCATCTCCTCCTCCCTTCCTCAGCCAGCCTGCGCCCTCTTTTCCTCCCTGCCTACTCTTCCAAGGCCGGGGACTGCCTCATCCTCATCTGCAGGTCATCCCTCAGGGGCCATAGGGACTGTGGCCACTCCTTCTGTCGGCCCCCGTCTCCATCTCCTCCTCCTCCCCAGCCCCAGGCTCCGATGACACTAATCTTAGTGTCTTACCTTTAAAGCTCATTTAGCACTTTTTTAAATAACAAAGATGTAACAAATACTTAAGTTTGATGAACAATGTGAATGTCTTCTTCATAGTTTACTCATATCAAACAAGTGATGGATGAATTAAGGAATAAAGTAAAACATTCCAAACCTAACACTTCCTTTCGTGACTCCCAATTTTGAAAAGGAAGAATTTTGCCACATTTTCTAATATTAGAAATCTGCTGCCAATATAAAAAGCCAATTCATTTTGACTGCAATGTATAACTATTTAAATATTCAGCTTGTTCCAAGGAATTCAGACACCTGTTTTTAATATCATTTCTGTAGCACATTCAGTATCTGAATCTTCCAAATTACCAGTAGGTGTTAATGAAAAACAAGAAAAGGTAAAGTGTTCTTTCTTTTACTTAACACTCTATTAATTTCTTTACAGTGTAAGAAAGCAAAGAACAAAAGGCATCTTTAATGTAATTTGAGATACTTAGGAAGCTGGAGCTAAATTAGGAAACAAGAAGGCACAAGCTGCTTAGTCATTCAGTGTTTCTGGGTAGCAGCATTGCAAAATCTATTTATTTATAAGAGCATGTGTTTGTTTTAAAAGTAAAGGTAAAGCTTTCCCCTGTCCAGTTGTGTCTGACTCTAGCACACTGATGGCTAACCTTTTTTTGGCTTCGGTGCCAAAACACATACCCACACCCATCATGCAATGCCCTCCCCCGGTGCATGTGTGTGCTGCCCCCCCATGCTGCCACCCTGTGCATGTGCGCAGGCCTCACTGAAGCCTCCAAATTTCCAGTTGGCCCGTTGTGCCGGTTTTTGCTCTCCCCAAACTTCAGGAAGCCTTCCTGAAGCCTGGGGAGGACAAAAACAGCCTCCCTCCTGCCCTCCGGAAAGCCACATAGGGCAAAGCCTCACATGCCCTCAGATATGGCTACACGTGCCACCTGTGGCACACATCCCATAGGTTTGCCATCATGGCTCTAGGGCATTGTGCTCATCTCCATGTCCTACCCATGGGAGCTAGCATTGCCTGAAGGCACTTTAGTCATGTGGCCAGCATGACTATATGCTGAGGTGTACAGAATGCTGTTACTTTCCCACCAAAGCAGTACCTATTTATCTACTCATATTTGCATGCTTTCAAACTGTTAGTTGGGAAGGAGCAGGGGCAAGTAACAGGAGCTCACCCCAACATGTGGTGCTAAGGTCTTGAATTCAGGCTGTCAATTATCCAGCTGACAAGCTTACCATCTTTAAGCGTTTTTAGAAAGCCCTAAATCTTATTTCTCTTGTTATATACATTATCTATCTATCTATCTATCTATTTATTTATCTATCTAAACATATACTAATACAAGCATGTATGCATGCACACACATGCATATGTAATTCACAGGTCCCTATTTTATCAGTCAGACAAAATGCCTTTTCTATTTAAAACTAAACATCTCGAAACTAACATGGCTAATGACTAGAGATGCCATTGATAGTCCAACATATAGAGAAGCAAGCTAGTTAGAGAAAATCTCACAGCTCAGGTATATGCTTCTCCATCACATGCTGTCTGTCCACTTAACACTATGTGCCAAAATAGAAATGGTCCTCTCTACCTGCCAGCTAAGTGCCCTGCTATATATTTTTCCAGAAGAACACCAACCCCATCCTTCACAGGCCAACAAAAGATGATGGGAGTTGAAGTCCAAAACCACTACTGGTTGGGGACAATTGCTGTAGACAAATTGACCCACTAGGGTAGGAAAGAAATTACTCACTTAAATTTGCAGTTGATTAAGAAGGATGCTTCTTAAACAATGACATAAGCTGACCTGAACAAACATAACTAGTATTATGTGGGATGTAATGAACCCATACCCAAATTCCACCTACCACTAAAAATATCACCCAAAAATGAGAACAGACTGTGCAGAATCAAGAAACTGAAACACCAAAATTAGCTTAACTTATGTGTCCAGAGACCAAAGGAGATGCACAAAGAAAAACAGTAGAATTTAAACAATTTTAAATAAATAATTACAAGTAACAATCTTTAGAGCACCACAAAACTGCAAAGAGTGAGTAAAGTGCTATGAAAGTGCTATGGTTAGGAATAATATTGGAATTCTGCATACAGATTGGTGACAGGACCTGGAACAAGGCAGTCTACGGTTGAAAAACAGATAGGAGGGGCGGGGAAACAGTTTTAGCTGGACATGCACTGGCTTCTAATGGTCATATCCGTGTAATGACATTGCATCAACTGATCTATAACTGCTAAGTGTAGCAGATGGGAGATTTGCTAATAGATCAATAAGATGATATATGGTGTGACATAAGGTGCAGTTAAACAGGATGTCTGCTATAGATCCAACTTTATTGCCTGCCTTCCAGTGGTGGGGATTCAAATGATTTAACAACCGGTTCTCTGCCCTAATGATTTCTTCCAACAACCAGTTCACCAATCTGCTCAGAAAGTTAATAACTGGTTCTCCCGAAGTGGTGCAAACTGGCTGAATCCCACCACTGCTGCCTACACAAAGACAATCCTGACAAGGAACATAGTTAAATCTACCAAGTGACAATGTGAATGCCTTTCTATGTGAGACTTGAAGAATATGATAAATATACCTAGGTGTTTAGGTGACTAAAAAAAAACCCCACATGAGCTTGCAATATAGTAGTGGAAATATGTATTTTTTAATTATTTTTTACATCAAGGTCCAAAACTATTATAGAACTATTAAAGCTTTTTCTGGACTCAGACAACATAGGTAGGGGGATAGCCCACAATGAGTCAAATCCATTTGTTTTTTCAAAGATGAGTTGCAGTTTCCACAACTGTAAGTTAGGCCAAAGATCTATCCTAGAATGCTTGTTTTAGCCACAATTGTAAGATTGTAAAATCTCAGACAGGCCTCAAGAAAGACACAGCCAAGTTCCAATAGAGAAAGTATGGTGCATCTGCAATTGATTAAGAGAATGGCCTTCAAAAAATTAGACTGAAAAGATAGAAGTGTCCTTCTGCACAATGAGTTGAGCATCGTATGGCAGTAAACTTAATGCCTTTTGACAGCTGCAAGTCCATAATTATTTGTAGCTGATTTAATGGTCTCATTGAAACTTTTTGAGTACTTGAAAAAAAGTTAACTTATTTGGAGATCCCAAGAAGCAGATGTTTAGAAGCAAATACCATATTTAGATATTTTAAGTCTTAAGCTAAACTCCTTTACAACTCCTTGATTTGTCAATTGCAAGAAAGTTCAAAGGGCTTTTTGGTGAAAACTTGGAGGGTTTTTTTCAGCGTAATTAATTACTAGGCTTTTTCCAGCACAGAAAGATGCTACTGCTATTAACATCAAAATTAGGCAGGAAAAGCAAACAAAGGCTTGGAAATTGATATCCTTCAGTCAATGAAGTTGAATAGATGTAACTCTGCAACGACCAAGCTCTACAGATTCTTTGCTCACAATTGTTGAGCATCCAAACTATAACTTCTCAAACTGAGTCAGACCACACAGGAATTACTGTGCCAATCATATGGAAGATTAATTTATCATGTCATAATTTAGTTTTCTTTAGATGAAAACAAAAATAGAAAAAAGCAAATGTGAAGAAACCTGGAGCTGACAATTTAGACCACTTGTATCTAGCTGGGATACAACAGGAAACCACCTTACGTTTTTGTGGCAACTTTGCTCATGTGTCCTTCAGCTTGTACTTTATAATATACAAGCTGAAACCATACAATCTCTATTTGAACACAAAACAGCTCTTTTTTGGACTGTATATTCAGCTGTAATTCTTTGATTCAGTTGAGTAATATTGGATTGCACATAATGTAATAGAATACTGTGTACAGTTCTAGTCACCACAATGCAAAAAAAGGTGCAAAGAAGACCCTAGAAGATGTGCAGAGAAGAGCAACCAAGATGATAAAGGGTCTGGAAGCTAAATCATATGATAAGTGGTTGAAGGAGCTTAGCCTATCAAAGAGAAGGATGACTTGAGGGACTATCATAGAGAAGAGGGGATTGACTTATTCTCCAAAACACCAGAAGGTAGGAAGAGAAGTAATGGGCACAAGACTGTTAAAAAGAGATCCAACCTAGTAGTAAGGATAAATTTTCTGATGGTGTGAACAATTAATCAGTGGAATAGCTTGCCTTCCACAGTTGTGGGTGCTCCATCACTGGAAGTTTTCAAAAATAAACTGGAACAATCATTTGACCAGGATGATATAGGGTCTCCTGCCTTGAGTAGGGACTTGGATTAGAAGACCTCTGAGATACCTTTCAGCCCTAATAATGGAGAAGGGTTCTTTTGATAGTCATACACATTATCAAAATTATTCCTCCCCTAGGGAGATTCAGGTCAGGTCAGGGGTGAAATGCTCCCGGTTCGTAGCGGTTCAGCAGAACTATTACCAGACATGTGACCTGGTTTGCTGAACTGGTAATGATGACTGGCTGGCCAAGCCCCCGAACCAGTCCCCCGTGGCCTCTTGCTCGCCCAGTTTCTGCTCTGCAGCTTGCCTGCCTGAAGTGCTGCGCCCCTGATCTGCCTGCCAGGTAAGCCTGAGAAGTCACGCCCTACCTAGCTTCCCCTTCCTCACCCCCCATCGTCCCACCCTGCCTTCCCTACTCCATTCCCCCCCCACATGCTTGTCTGCCTTCCCGGTGTCCCGTGGGCAGCTTGCAAAGGCTGCTTCAGACAGACAAGTTGCAGAGCAGAAACTGGGTGGGGCAGGGCGAGGGAGCGGCAACCAGGGGATTTCTTTTCACTCCAAGCAGCCTGAACTGGAAAACACATGGCTGGGGTGGAAGTCCTTAACAAGATACAAACTGTTGCTGCAAGCCTTCCCTGTACCAGCGGTGGAAGTCTGCCTGGAATTAGAGATTGGAGCTTCTTAAGAAGGACTCCTGCTCCACCCCAGCCATGCGTTTTCCAGTCCGGGCTGTTTTGGGTGAAAAACATGCAATATGTTGCTTGGGATCCAAAAGGCACCACCTGCACCTACAGCCATTGCCTAGCTAACCACCCACCTTCCCCCCAGCTTCCAGCTTGCTTACCTTGCTCTTGGGACCAAATCCTGAGCCACTGGTCAAAATGCGTGGCTTGCTACTCCTTTTTTAAAGGAAAAAAATCCCAGTTATTTACTCAATTGAACGAACAAGATAGGCAGAATCAGTTGCTCACCAAGGAGATGGATTGCAGGCTGCAATGCAATCCATCTCCTTGGTGAGCAGCTGGTTCTGCTTGTTCAATTGAGTAAATAACTGGTGGTATTTTTTGCTTTAAAAAAATAATAAATTGGGGGGTTTATTTTCTTGGGGTTTTTTTAAGGAATTTTTTTAGACATATCCATTTAAAATTTAGGAAGTTTTAAATTTAACTGCTTTTGTCTAAAAATATAAATAAAATAAAATATGGAATGATGTGTGCTTTTGCAATTCTGGTTAGGCAGAGAGTTGGACTAGATGACCTCCAAGGTCCCTTTTTCCAACTCTGTAAATCTGTTAAAATTGTTAAATGTATTAAATCTGTTGCTGGTGCCAAGTGTAAAAGCACGCCCACCCAGTCACCTGACCTCCAAGCCATGCCCACAAAATAAGCTACACCCACAGAACCGATAGGGAAAAATTTTAGATTTCACCTCTGGGTTTAGGCTTAAAACCAAATTCAAATATATATTTTTTGCATCACCAAATCCTTATGACATTGCACCAGCGACATTCAGCAACACACTTTGAAGAAAGGGAACTGACATTTTGTGAAAGTTTTTAATAAAAGGAGGAGGAGGAAGAGGAAAAAGAAGCTTAGCAATCTCATTCCAGAACTGTATGACCTCTGTTGTCAGTATTGTCTGTGTTTTATAAACTTTAAAATTGATGCTAACACTGAAGTGAAACTTTTATATAAAAAGCCTTTCTCTCTCCCTGTCTCACTATCATCTGTCTATACATCTATCTATCTATCTATCTACCGTGTTTCCCCGAAAATAAGACAGGGTCTTATTTTCTTTTGAACCCCGAAATATGGCCTTGGCCTTATTAT
>JANHFT010002492.1:7960-25867 GCA_032467955.1 Pseudoxenodon macrops
TGGCGAACCTATGGCACATGTACAACAGGTGGCACACGAAGCCATTTCTGAGGGCACGCAAGGCGTTGCCCTGTCAGTTCCAGTGCGCTTGCCAGCTGATTTTCGGCCTTGATGTTTGGCCATTTTTCACACTCCAGAGGGTGAAAAACAGCTCAACAGGCAAACTGGAAGTCCGTTCCCAAATTTCCGGTTTGTCCGTAGGGACTTTTTCACCTTCCGGAGGCTTTAGGGAAGCCTCCTGAACCCTCTGGTGGGTGAAAAATGGCCCAGTGGGGCACATGCGCATGCCCAGTGCAGTGTGCGTGGGGGGTGTATGCTGGGATGCATGTGCGCGCTAACGTGCTCTGCCATTTTTGGCACGCAAGAAGAAAAAGGTTAGTAATCACTGTTATATATGCTTGACAAAATAAATAAATAAAAAGTTATAAGGATTATGTTGCCCAGAACAGTTTAAATATTGAAGCTCCAATTTGATTGACATTTTAACATGTTCACTCTTCAAGGTCTTCCATAAACAATTCAATATATAATCTACACTACTGAGAGGCTGGGCATATGGGAGGCGTTACATGTTGCCACTGACTTATGAATTGGTTACTTAACAAGATGGACCCCCTTCCCCAAAAAAGCTATTCATGACCTGATTACAAAGTTAAGACTTTGCACACACATACATGCAGTCACAAACCATGCAGGCTACCACATTTTGATCAATTGACATTTCGAGATAGTTTTCAAGGGCAGCCCCATGTACGACGTGCTGCAATAGTCAAGACAGGAAGTGTCTGGAAAAAAGTGGGTGACTTGTGACCAGAGATTGTTGCTCCAGGAAAGAGAATAACTGGTGCATAAACCACAATTGTGCAAAGCTGTCCTGACCCATGCTGTTTACTACCCCTTGAGCAGAAATTATGAGTCCAGGAGAATTTCCAGATGATGCACTGGGTCTATCTGGGACAGTGCCACCTCATCCAAAACCAGGTATGGCAATTGTCCATGGACCAAAATGCCATTATGTTGCCCGTTTGCTTCTCAGATGAATAAGTCTGAACAAGAACAGATTTAAGTAAGGAAGTTTTTCCTCTTGTCTAGCAATGTGCCTTTTGGGGATAAATCCATTTTTTTCCCATTTTAGATAAGCAACTGAAATATTCAAAAAGCATACTAATAGAGGGAATACATAATTTTTTCAAGCACTGCACAGAAATGAAATAGCTATATTTTGTGCCTTAAAAGCACATTTTTGGGCCTAGGCACTGGACTTCTGTCTACATTACAGAATTATAGAGTTAGGCAGGACCTTAGAGGTCTTCTAGTCCAGCCTCTTAACTATTTAGACTTTCCCCAACCTGATCATCTTCAGATGTTTTGTGTGATTGCATTAGCTCCACCCAGCACAGCCGATGTTTAGGCATTAGGAATTGTTAAGGTAAAATCAGGAAAAAACAAGATCACATCTAATTAGAAGTTCATAAAAAGCATAAAAGGAAACCTCAAAGCACATTTTTAAAAATGAATTTGCAAAGCCATGCATCCTTTTCCACACCAGCTGGCTGAAGTGAGAGACCATCTTCTTTCATTCTCAGCTAAAAGCACTTTCTTTTTAAGTGTCAGCAGGTGGGCAAGCAGAAAAGACAGACTGTGTTTCACAGGAGGACGCAAGAGATGAAAACAGCATAATAATTCTCTTGCCTCAGGCAATGGCAATGCTTTCCCCCCATTTCAGGAAGAGGAAAGTCATGGGGCAATCCAAATTTGTTAAAATATTAGAGCTATGTGCTTCTGTCTACATACACACATACACTGAATGGCATAACCAGGTAATTGGCATTGTGGACAGGAACATCTACACAGTATATGAGCTAGACTCTCTCAAGTCCAGATGGGAGACGCCAGAGAAGATCACGGAGAATAACAGGGCTGAGAATCTGTGGGACTTCCAGACCCAGATGGATAAGCAGGTACTGGTCAATCAACCAGGCACTGTAGTAGTAGACAAGGACCAGAAGATAGCAGTGATGATAGATGTAGTAATGCCAAGTGGCACCAGGAAGGAGAAGTTGGAGAAGTACCAGGGTCTGAAGGAGGAACTAGAAACGATGTGGAAAGTAGAGGCCAAAATAGTCTTAGTAGTGGTGGGAGCACTCAAGGCTATGACTCCTAAGCAGGTAGAGTGGCTTCAACAGATTCAAGGAATAACAACCCTAGAGCTCTTTGTTCAGAAGAATGCAGGAACAGCTAAGATACTGCACCAAACTTTCAAACTCCTATGCTTCAGGTAGAGGACCTGAGCTTGAGGAAGATACGTATCACCCATAAATGTGAGAAGGGAGGCAGGGCAGGATACAGACCAGAGGTGGGTTCTGAATCTTCTTACTGCCTGTTTGCTCAGGGTTGCACCTCGAGCGCACGTGCACACGGCAATCAAAAAATAGCTTCTGCGCATATGCAGAAGCAAAATCCAAAATGGCAGCGCCCAGGAAAACACCGAAGGAACCGGCTCTGTGACATCATCGTGGAGTTACTACCTACTCTATAGAACCGGATAGAACAGGTAGGAACCCACCTCTGATACAGACAGACAGACAGACAGACAGACAGACAAAAACACACACAATTCCAATGTGACATAAACAGTGCTTAAACCTTTTCTTTACATGCATCATTAGAGAGAGACTGAATGGCTCAATAGTTGGGGCTTCTATAATAACCTCTGACCAATTACTTGAATAAGCTGGACAAAAATAGGTGTTCAAAAGATTTTAAAAATCTTTAACTATTGCAAGCACCAATGTCTTCATGTCATTCTGTGCCATCTTTCTGTTCTGTGTAGCCTTTGGATGCTCACCCAGTGTTATGAATAGACTCCAGTGCCTGATAAATTTGCCTGGCCCACTTTAAACACTTCTGAGTGGCAATTGTAACATCTGGCCACCAGAGGTCAATATCTTTCCATAGGAAAGTGGGTAACAATGTAAATTATTTAGCCCTTTTAAAATACTGGAGTCCTCAAGCCAGTATTTTGGATAGTTGAATAACTTTTAATGTTTTCTTTATTCCTTTGAGTCAGTTTTGACACTTAGCAACCATATTAGACAGATCCTTGCAGTTTCTTGGCATTATTTTCAGGAGTACTTTGCTGCTCCTACTCCTTCTTCCCAGGGCTAGGAGGGAGCAACTGGCTCATCAGCCAGTAGACTTTGTGCCTTTGGTTGAAGACTGAATTAAAATTCCATGCCTTTAACCACTACACCAAACAGTCTCTGTAGTAGTACTACTAACCAAAGTCAAAATATGACCAAGCAAAACAAGCGCTCCTTGATCACAAAACTAAGATTAGCAAAGAATGCTTAGTTAGTGGTTAGAATGCAGTATTTCAAGCTAACTTTGCCCACTGCCAGGATTTCGATCCTTACCTGCTCAATCGAACCATCTTTCAGAGATCAGTAAAACAAGGACCCAGATTGTTGGGGGCAACATGTTGACTCTGTAAACCACTTAGGGTTGTAAAGCCCTGTGAAGCTGTATAGAAGTCTAAGTGCTATTACATTAATTAATAAGTATGCATTTTGGAGGGGGGGGAATGATTCAGGTCTTGCAATACCTTAACTTGTGATCATTTTTTTATATTTCATGTATTGCAATTCCCCAATTGGAACATTCTTGCCTAGGTAGGAATAAAGTTTGATTTAATTAAATAGGCATGGTTCATTTATTTCTTCAGGAGAATGAGGCATATGTCTAACACCCACTGAAATATTGTAATAAGAATGAATGTTTTAGTATGATTGTATGTTGGGCTTTGGATTTACGCATCTTGAGGTGCATAATTAGGTGGTTAAAATAGTTTAATGAATATTACTTTAGGATTTCTATCTTTATAAACTGAAGAGCAACATTAACTAATATAAACAAGAAATTAATTACAACATAACAGCTACTACATCATAATTCTATTAGGTGAAATCAAATGAAATTTTAAGTACCTTCTAGAATTTAAAAAGAAAAGATTAAATGTAAGCTTTATTAAGTTAATGTTTTTATATAACCCAAGACAGATATACAAAGAAGACAAAGTATCTAAATTGTAAACTTAGATCACTCATGTTAATTTACATTTTATTGATCAAATATTGAAAAGAGATTAAAAAAGATTTTCAGTTTAGAAAGCAAACAAGTGAATCGCCTAAATATGTAGTATTTTTAACTACAAATAACTTACTTGGTAGTTTAGAAATAGTTTAGAAAGAATTACTCAACAGTTTAGAAATCATTCAAAATACAACTATTTTGCTTCTAAAATATACTGTAATAAATCTATAATAGAAGAAACTTTAGTACCAGAATCATTTTCTTCAACAACAATTTCATTACTTGACAATAACAAAGGAAAAACAGTCCCAGGCTTATCTTGCATCTCTACATTTCTTCAACCAAAGGAATTATGTTTTCTCCTGTCCATTAACAACGCTGTGTGATACAGAATACATATGTTGTATCAGATACATCAGGATCCAATAAATGCATAGGCGATAAATCCATCATTATTCTAAATATCAGAGTGCCAAATTATGGGAAGCAATAATCATCACTAGCAAACCAAAATTATTTCTTAGGATTCAGCATATTATGTAGAAGCGCAGAAAACATGTCAATTATATTCACAGATGAGAATGCACTGCGTTCCAGAATTTGGAATTTTGGCAGACCAAAGAATTCACTCCCAGATAAGAACATCTTCAAGATCAACGATGTTCACAACCTTTTTGTATAGTTTATTTCCACATGCAAGAGAAGGAGCTGATTATTTCCATTTATCATACCTAAATCTTCATTAAAGAACTAAGTTATGAGCAAATTCAAGATTTTTGTGTGTGACTATACTCTTTACTCATTCCATTCAATATGGAGAGGTTCAGAGTTTAAATGAGAATTAGTTGAAGTATTAAAGTACTATTTTTAGTACCTTAGAATGCTTGTTTTTATTATTAAATAAAAGTTCATTAAAATTTCATTTTGTTATTATTATCCATTTATGATACCAAATTTACAGGTAGTTCTCACAGGTCAAAAAGGACAGGAGCAATTCTGCCACTGAGAGAGATGATCACAAAATGAAAAATGGAGTTGCTTCTTGTGAGGTAGGAAGCCACATAACTGTGATTAATAAATAGATAAAAATGAAAATAACGTGATTGTGCCCAATGCACGATGGCAGTTCCAGCTGAAGTCGTTAGCAAATCACCCATAGTTGTTAAATGCAATGTCCCGTGACTACAACTTGCAACTTCTTGCCAGCTTCCGCACTGACTTTGCTTGTCAGAAAACAGCTGTAAAGGTCACAAATAGCAATCACATGACTGTGAGATGCTGCAAGTATTATAAAGTTGCCATGAACCCAAATTGCAATCACATAATCGCAACGATGATGTGACAGTCAGAATTTTGAGGACCAGTTGTAATTCTCCTTTTTCAGCACAGCTGTAATTTTTTGAACAGCCACTGAATGAGCAATTGGTAAGTGAAGAACTATCTGTATTTGGTCAAGTTGTTTCTGCAGTTCCTGACAAAAGAATGGGTAAAATGAAAAGTGAATTGCATCTCACTAAGGAGATCTACCAAACACACAATGTTGAAAACATGAATGTCGTAACATTTCCTATTTAAAGAAATGTTTTTGGGGGGCGGGAAGAAGGGGACGGATAAAGGAAAGAGGGCACATGGAAACAGAGATACATTTCTTAAATAAAGATTTCATAAATAAATAAATATGTCTGACAGCAAACCAGCAACCAGTGCAGCTTGTGCAACAGAGTTGTTACATGAGCTCCTGTATGGCCCTTAAAACTGTTTGTGCTGCTGCATTTTGTGCCAGCTGAAGCTTCCAAATATTCTTAAGGGTAGCCCCATGTAGAGCACATTGCAGTAATCCAAGGTGGAGCGCAGGGCTTCATAATCCAAGAAAGGACACAACTGGCATACAACAGAGTGCCAAGCCCTGAACGACTCTACAAAGGAAGAGAAGTGAGCTGGATTTCTCACTCCCTAGCATTATCGATTGAGATCGACCTTGGAGAAGGGAGTTAAACTAATGCAATGCCATGCCATTGAGATGGCTTCCAACAGCACAGGCAGGGAGGTCATTATGCAACTGTTCTGACCTAGGCTTCCCCAAACCATGAATCAGGCTCCTTGTTCTGACAAAACCACTTTTTATTACTATGAATTCCCCTCATTCACATCCAGCAAAGTCCCAGCAAACAGTATTTCCAGGGTGAATTATATAAACACAGACCTTATCTAGTTTGGAAAGCTGCCAGGCTGATATCTTCAAAACGCAACACTGGACAAGAAAGTACTTGGCAAGGAATCTCTGAGAGTCACGAACCAATTAAGTGAACTAATTGTCTCCTGCACTCCCCTTTCGCTTCTCTTTATTACCTATGGGAGGGGCCATTTACCTGTGCTCCAGAGTCGACCCTTGTTCCTTAATTGTTCCCTTCTCTTGGCGGCTCTGCGCATGTGAACATTGGGAACAGGCTCCAGCTGTTCTTCTGCCCCAATGATCTCTGACTCCAAAGACAGCTGATAACTGTCAGGCGGCCCTGGCCCCATCTCTGTCTCTGACACAGAGCATTCATCAGAGCCTTCCCCAGACTCCAGGACTGGTCCATGTTCCTCCCCAACCTTCTCACTGTCCGAGTCTGCCGCCAGCTCCGCTGTCTGGCCACAACAGTAGCAGGAAGATTGGTACAGGAGCAACAGTCCCATGGTCCCAGTTTCAAGACAGGGTCTTACATCTAGAAACCTGTGGAGCAGAGGTCCTAAAGGCCAAAAGAGATTCTCAGAGGACTATTGCCACTTCACCTCATCTACCCGGGGGTCTTGACAGAGGCAAAACCCTAAATCCAGCTGGACATATCTCCAAGAGGGAACCTCCCCTTTCTGGAATCAGCCAGGTTTTGATGATGAATATACCAAGTCAGACTGCTCTTCTCCAACAAGGCCATAAATAAATGAACCCTCATTATTAACTAACCTGGCATATTATGCTTGCCATATGTATACTGTGTTTTGTTTTCTCTAGGCAAATAAGTAATGATAGGAGCAAGAGAATTAACAACTCTAAAAAAATAGAGCAAGATAGACCAATCATTCTTTTGATGTTCAGTCCCTTAACTCTGGATTGTTACATGTTCAAGCCTGAGATTTAGTAACTGAAAATTGGTGGCAGTTTACCTACTACTTTCATAGCCTGTTCTATCTTGCAAGTTTTAGGGGGCAGATGTTCCTTTGTTCTGCCTGCTATAATAAAAATATCGGGAAAGTGGCACTCAACGAGGAAAGGGCATTTTCTGGGCACTATTAACTCCCATTCCCTCAAAGAAAATGATAACACTGTTTCATAGAATCAGAAATTTGAAAGCAACAATAAAATTTGAATTCTATTCCTGCCATAGACATAAAAGATAAATCCCATTTTGTTTTCAATCTTGAATAATTTCAAAGTAATTGAAAAGTATAAAGTAAATTAAGGTAGACATAAGATGTAAATAGAAGCTGCCACTTTTAAAATGCTGACTTCAGTTCACTTTTATAGGCTGGCCAAAGGCATTGTGAGCCTACCTTATATGTAATACACTGTATACGCAGCCCTCTAAATAACACATGAGAAGTAAGAAAATTATATTAAATCAATTTGGAACATACATTTCAATAATTAAGGATGTATTTGGATGAGGAAACCAATCATAGATGAGGCCATTATCACATAGTAAGGGGACAAGAGGAGCCTGGGTAGTTAATCGATTTTATCTTTGGAGCCCAACTATTCATAAATACATCTATAAATTCAATTACATTATTCACTGAACCATAAGCTCAATGTGCTCAGCATAAACTGGGTGAATTTAAAAAGCAGATTATGAAAGCTGACTTAAATTAGCAAGGAGGGAAGGCATTTGGCGTTCCACAGCATTGTGCAAAATCATTCAGATTCATTCTGCATCGCCCTTCCAGTTGGCTTTGCATGGCTGTAGTTTTTATGCTGATGTCAACCTACTTCTCCATATATGCTATCTGAATAGATCCAAATCCAGAGTATTTGGAAACATAATTATGGTGATTCAAAAGATTCTGGCAGTAACATAGTTGTTGAGGGTTTTTTTTTTAATGAAGGAGAAGTAATTAGCTGCTAGGAATTTTTGCATGTTAATGAAGGTGAGTCAAAATGGAAGAATCAATGACATTTCATTGCTTATATTACTTTGCCATAGTAAAAGAACTGCTTATAATACTCAAATAGTAAAAATAATTATACATATTTATGGTAAAGAAAAACTGCTTTGCTGCAATTAATGCAGCAAAAAGTGAAAATAAAATTTCATTTTTTCAACTGCAGAAACACTATGATCTAAAGCAGTATTTCTTAACCCTTGGCAAATTTTAAGATGTCAGGACTTCAATTCCCAGAATACCCCAGCTAGCACACTGCCTGTGGAATTCTGGGCATTGAAGTCCAGACATCTTAAATTCACAAAGTTGAGAAACACTGATCTGAAGTAACTAAATCAGATCAATCTGAACATCACCAGGTAAGCCTGCTTGTTCTATTATATACCAGTACTGCCAGGGTAGGCTGTAAATGATTTTCCTAGGTCAGTTCGCTGGAACACTTTGGTATCGCACACCCATTTTCAGTCTGACCAGTCATTTTCATCACATTCTGACTCATCATCCGAATCGCTGTATTCCACTGCAATCCGTCGAGAAAGAATTGTGGCCACATCGTTTCCAACCGGCTCACGCTTGGCCTCCTGTTCACGCTGCTCTTGTACTTTTTTCAGCTGGATTCCTGGGACAAGCAAAGAAATGTGACGTTTGTGCTCATTTTTCCCTTAAAAAGCTTACAAACACACAGGACTGAAACGTTCATGACATTAGTAATCATTTACACATAGTCTTTCCAAGCATGAGAATTATTTAAAAAAAAACTGCAGTCAAATGTCCCTATTGATGACGTGCTTATTCATAGCCAATGACTTATTAAGTAAAATAAAAGCTTCAACAAGAGCAACGTCTATATTTTTAGAGAGTATTTTTCCTATAAGCATGTGTGGTATAAACAGCTCATCATTCATCGGAATATTATTCTATGTGGATAGGGCAATTATTTATTCAACAACAGTAATAGTATAATAGTACTATTAACAATAGTAATAACTTAAGAGCTTAAAATACTTCCTAATATCTATTTACATAAAAATCTATATTGTTCATATATATTTCTATATTGCTTTTTGATACTTTCAATTGTACCGTACTTTTCGGAGTATAAGACGCACCCCCCCCCAAAAAAAGAGGGCACGTCTTATATTCCGAATGTAGCTTTTTCAAAGCTTTTTTTCAGACCTAATGAGGTGAGTGAAGGGTGAAGTGATCTTTGCAGGGTTTTTTCATTGCTACTCCCTCAGAAGAACCTTTTTTTCCCCAGACCTAACCAGGTGCTAACAATTTTCTGGGCTTTGCAGGCTTTTTTCATTGCTTTCCTCTATCAGCTGTGCTTTAGAAGCTTTTTTTCAGTCCTAACCAGGGGATAAAGTAATGTGCTGAATAATGTGACCAGACTAAGGATGCTACCCAGATGAATACCTGGTAGCCAGATTCCACTCCCTATTTTCCTCCCCAAAAACTAAGGTGCGTCTTATACTCAGGTGCGTCTTATAATCCGAAAAATACGGGTAGTTAAATGCACAATTACACACTGAGAAGATGGTCTATCCAAGAAAGGTTATAGTATCCATGGATGTGCATACACCCAACAACTTCCTTCACTTATACCCACCATGTATTTTGTGCCTCCCTGTCTCCCTGGGCTCTCCTAAACATCAGAGACCTTATTTATGTATAGGCTGCAAGGACCACTTTTTCTCCTCACTGGGAGAGAAAAGAAAGCACCGTATCTCCCTCTTTTCCTTGCTAAGAAGCAAGTTAACATCACTGACTTTTTGCAAGATGGCAGCAAAACAGAAAAAACTTACTCGCTGGTGGGTGTAACAAAAGAGTTGCTGCTAGGAAAGAGCAGCAAGGGAGGAAGAAGCAAGTTTCCCTTCTGTTTCAAATGAGCCTCCTAAGCTGTTCCTACATAAGATGTTGACCTAAACCAGTGATGACGAACCTATGGCACGCGTGCCACAGGTGGCACACGGAGCCATTTCAGAGGGCACGCGAGGCCTCTGGAGGGTAAAAAATGACCCAACAGGACGCTTCCCTGAAGCCCCCGGAGGGTGAAAAATGGCCCAATAGGCAAATCGAAGTCACTTCCGGTTTGCCTGTTGGGCCTGTAGGGTCGTTTTTCGCCTTCAGGAGGCTTCCCTAAAGCCTCCGGAGGGTGAAAAATAGCTCAACGGGCAAAAAGGAAGTCCCATTGGACCGTGTTTCACCCTCTGGAAGCTTCAGGGAAACCACCTGGACCCTCTGGAGGTCAAACAATGGCCCAATGGGGGGATGCGCGCATGCGCAGTATGCACGGGGTGGTATTTTTGGCATGCAAGAAGAAAAAGGTTCGCCATCACTGACCTAAATATTCATCATTTACCAGTCAGGCTGTCCAAATGATACGGTCCACGAGGGACAAATGTAATACATCTGGAAGATACCATGTTGAGAAAGATTGGGCAAGCATTTAAAAGCAGTTCAAGAACAACCCCAGCGTACCTCTGTGGCTGAGGATCGTTCATCAAAAGGAAACTATAAATGCAACCGAAAACAAGAAAGCTGAGATACAGCTTTCAGCCTAGAAGACATGTGGAACAGAGTTCTTACATCATGCAAGCACCGAAGACCCAAAGCCCAAGGTGATATTTAAAAAATCACAGGAGAGGTTTTGCAAGTCTTACCCATCCGAATAGCAGCAAGAAGATCACTTCGAGCACCACTGATGGGTGACTGGATAGACTCCTGCATTTTAATCTCAGCTACTGCAGGAGTGTGCAATGGAGACGATGAGAGAGAGGATCCTGCAGGAGGGCCTGAAGGAAGAGGAGGTGGGCCAGGAGGAGCGGGAGTTGTAACAATATGCCCGGAGGGAGGAAGATGTAGAGTACCAGAATACAGTGTACCGGCCATTAGTCCAGAATGGGTAGGTAGCACAGGGATTTGGAGAGGACTAACAAAGGCAGTCTGTGCAGAAGGAATCATAAGCGGTGATGCAGGGCCTGGGCCTCCTGAAGAATTGTAATAATCCACCATCTGAGCTGCAATCATCCTATACATAAAACAGAACAAAATAATTGTTAGTTGAAGTATCAATTAAGTATGCAATGTACTTGAACTTTAAAAATATTACATTTACTTTCTCATTACCTTTTTCCCCCAGTATATATTAGAACTGTGATGGCGAACCTATGGCACGTGTACCAGAGGTGGCAAACAGAGCCCTCTCTGCTGGCACGCGCACCATTGCCCCAGGTCAGATCTGTGTGGCGTTTCTTTCGTGAGCTTCTGTTTCCCTGCAAACAATGAAATAGAAGCTCACGAAAGCAAAAGATCTTACCTCTTGCCACGCTGCAAGTGTTGGGATGCCCCATATCATGCCGGCCAGCTGGTCTTCGGGTCTCTGCTACGCATGTCTGAATGTGCATGTCCACGCGTTCACATGCATGTGCTCACCTTTCAGTTTGGGCATGCACGTGCGCAGTTGGGGCTCTCGGTGCCTAAAAGGTCCGCCATCACTGTACTAGAACATTTATTTACAGCAGCAATATTTTCCAAGTTGGCTCTTATTTAATCAGGAAGGCATAAATGATTCAGGCAGAGGTTTGTCCTCCAAGCTTGCTGCTTGGCTCCCAAATGTTTCGTTATCAAACTATAAATGAACAAGGCACTTCACTCCAAACCCTGTTGAAGATGTTACCAAGTTTGGTAATGAAATGTTGAGGAGCCAAGCTGCGAGCTCGCGGGACAAATCTCTGCCTGAATCTGCAACCTGAGCTATGAATATTCTCTACAATTTCTAAGGCTCAAATGATTTAGAACAAATTACACGCTATTTTCCAGTCTCGACATAATTTTCCCCATTTATCTCAACAGCTTAACAGTATCACCAGGAAGTAGTAACTTTCCTATTTTGCTTAGGTTATTTAAGAATATGAACCTCTGAGTATGGTTAACAACATGCAGTTCAGCATACAATCCACACACCAATGTTATTTTGAACATAGAGCTGCGGTGGAGGCGCAATGGTTAGAATGCAGTACTGCAGGCTACTTCTGCTGACTGCCGGCTGCCAGACGTTCGGCAGTTCGATTCTCACAGGCTCAAGGTTGACTCAGCCTTCCATCCTTCTGAGGCAGTAAAATGGGAACCAAGATTGTTGGGGGCAACATGCTGACTCTGTAAACCGCTTAGAGCAGGCTGCAAATCACTGTGAAGCGATATATAAGTCTAAGTGCTATTGCTATTCATCATGAGCAAAGCTTGTCCCTGTCTGAGGCAACCTTGTTTGCTCTTCATCATCCAGAAGCTGTTTCTATGGAACTCTTGAAAAGCAGGAGAAAAATGTTTTAAATAATTAGGTTCCATCAAGTCAGCCATTTATGATTGGACAGATGCTTGCTATCTCAGGTATTAAACACAGCAATTCCAAAACTATTGCAGTACTCTATTTGATCCCATTTAACCATCTGATTCATTGTCTTCCTATTCTATTCCTTCCAAAACAAACTTAAATTTTCTAGTCAATCATCTAGTTGCATCATATGTTTAACATATATTTATGTCTGCTGATCATTGTATAACACGGGGGTCCCAAACTCCCAAACAGTGGCCTACTATTGGGCTGTGAGCTGTTCAGAACCGGGCTGCCCAAAGCAGGGTGTGAGCATGCGCACAAACATCTCACTTGTGCAAGCAGTGAGTGAGCACATGCATTCCATTTGTGTGAATAGCAGGCACGTGTGTTTACCGCTCGCACAAATGGAGCTGCGCATGCATGACACTTGCACTTGGCCACTGCTCACGCAAAACCACCCCTCTTCTCCCTCCCCCCCACCAGTCCGCAAAGCCAGAAAGGTTGGGGAACTCTGGTCTAATATAAGGACAAAACTAGTTAATTACCCATAATCTGCTGGCATCAATGTGACAGTGCCCAGAGCACCATCTAAGATTTGGGGTGGGGGTGGAGGTGGTTCTTGAGGCCTATTCAAAGTAGCATGTTGCACTGTGGTAGAAGATAACCTATATTCATGTTCAAGGCCCTGTTTTGCAAACATAAACTGAGTTCCATCTCCTGTTCCACATGAAGGCACATAGCAAAGTTGACGATGGAGTGAATGATTTGGAGTAGCAGGATATGAATAACTGGTAATATCCGAAGCATGGGATCTGAAATTAAAAATTAGAAACAAGAATAAGGAGAACCATGAATATATAATATAATTAAGCTCACTCAATTTAAAAGATTATCTATTTAACATTTTACAGTTTGTTAGACGATGAGATTAATGCAGCATTAAATGTTAATGGAACATTAAATGTTAGTGAAACATTAAATGTAAGCCACATCCACAAAAAACAACTTTTCTCTCATTTTCAAATTATAGGATATATATTCCAAAACATATCAAGGACGACAGACAAGCAACATTACCAAGAAGAAGAAAAAACCAAAAGATGAAACTACAGATCAAGGCAGATTATTGCATTTTATCAAAATCAAACCCAATCCAAAATGTTAACATTCTTTTTAATATGGATTTTTTTTGGCATAAAAGTAACTTTATCTGATGAGAGAGAGAGAGGGTGGGGGGAATTATTACCTGGCCACAAAGCTTAGAAAACCTTTTAGTACTTAGCAGTTAAGACCAAGCAACATTGTCCTTGCATCCCTATGCTGCAGAGAAGCTAAATTAGTAAAACAAATTACGCCATATTGTCATATGGTTAAAAAAAAAAAGTGAAACAGATGCTCATCATCTCATTCAGATGGAAAGCCAGGCAGTTAACAAAGCGCTTTCAATAAAACAAAAAAGACAAACCCTTTGGGTATCTGGGACTCTTTTGTGCCTCCTGCCTGCTCTTGTTTCTGTATGTCACTTATGAACTCAATGCCCATTTTCTTTCTCTCCCACTCTTCTTTCCTGGTCCTTACTTTTCTCACATTAACTTGATGATGCCGGCTTGAATTCAGCTTGTGCCTCTCTCTCTGAATCACAATAGGCACAATATATAAATCATAACAAAAAGGATTACATACAGGATGGAAACATGAGAATTCCATATGCCGAGGGTTACATTAGACGGGCATATGTTACATAGAACAATGTTATATTTGTTTTCCATGCAAGATATATATTTAAAAAAAAACAGTTTTGAAACTAGTTGTGCTTCTTTTAATGGAACTGTTGCTTACAACCATCTGTTTACAACAAAGCAAGGCAAAGTGTTTATTTTGTCAAGCAACAAATAAAATAAAAGACAGGCAGAAACAGACATTGGACCAAAAAGGTTTGAAAAGATGTGAATTGGCTAAGATAACAGAATCAGTAGGATTATAAAAGAAAGGTAGAAAAAGGAGACTCTTTCAGAACTTGTTATCAGAATATCTCACAAAATATTATAGACTGAAAAATATCTTCTTAATGCAGACAAAACAACATATTGGCTAGAAATTCTGGTAATATGAAAAAAAAGATTTGTTTTAAAACTGGATTATGCAACAGTTAGTTACAAAAACCTCTGCCTTTATATGCCCAAGTTTTAAAATGAATACAACATGACATAAGCAAGCCATAACAGATGTTAATGGAACAGTGAAATTTGTGGTCTGCACTATTTGTTATATGTGTTCCTTTCTTCAAACTAAGAAGCAGGACAAAAATGAAATAAACCCTGACCAATCTAATTTAAACACTGTACTTGAACATAGAGGCCTCTGGCTTAGCTCAAAGGCAACAGATACAGATATTTGATATCTCAGTGAGGTTTTTTTAAACACTTTGGCTTTAAGCACCCAGTGCCTGACATAAAAAGGGTCATTTCCTGTCCCAGTTTTCTATGTTTCTTTTTGCTGCAATAGACCTCAAAACATCTTTTCATAAATAAGTCTTCACTGTTAATCTAATTCAGGAAAACGCAGACACCAAATTGCCAAAATCATCCAAACTGAAAAAGAAAGATATACCTCTCTTATACAGGTAGTCCTCGACTTTTAAGACCACAATTGAGCCCAGAATTTATGTTGCTAAGTGAAAAAAATTGTTAAATGAGTTTTGTCCCATTTTATGACTTTACTTGCCGCATTTGTTAAATGAATCACAGCATTTGTTAAATTAGTAACACGGTTCTTAAGTGAATCTGGCTTCCCCATTGAGTTGTCAAAAGGTCGCAAAAGATAATCACCTAACCCTGGGACTGTAATAAATATGAACCAGTTGTCCAGCATCTGAATGTAAATCACGTGACCATAGGTATGTCATAAGTATGAAAAATGGTCATCAGTCACTTTTTCAGTGCTGTTTGAATGGTCAGCAAACGAACTGTTGTAAATCGAGGTCTACCGGTACAAGTGGAAGTTATAAATCTGCAACAGATGAAGGATACTAAGCACCTCTGCATATATAAATCTTATTAACAACAGACCTAGTTTCGGGGGACAGAGACCCTTCAGAAGATGCTCCAGGGTAAATATTCTGAGACAACCTGTGGTCTGGTCTAAGTTCTTTGTCATAGGCCATCATATTCCACTCTTGGCGCCTGTTCCTTGCTTTTCTAACCTTTTTCACCTCACGAGTAGTGCCATCTATACGTTTCTGATCCTGATATAATATAAAAAGCGATGAAGCATGCAAAAGAGAGAAACAAGGAAAGAGCAAGTTTAATGCTGTTAAGAATATGAAAATAAGATGTGCAGGTGAGCCAAGCATAATCAAAGCATATAGTAGATGCCATTGGTTATTTATATAAACAAACAATCAGCTATGTTTCAACATTTATAGGATATGGACATCTAATGGTCCCATGTTCATTTTTCCCCTCCAATAAAAGGATTTTAATGTTATCGTTTGCAAAACTTCCTCTATATCATCTAGTCAAAGCAATCAAACTAACAAATCAATAGTTTTTCAATACATCACATTAAGTAACTTGAAAATATTTTCTCATTACATGCTGTGAGTCGGTACAAATGTACCTACAAATAGCCTTTTGTTGGGTTGTCTTCCAGCTGCAAATTAAGCTTATTCAACTTTTAATTTTGTTCCTCAAATGAAGCATGTATTTATTCTGAAGCAAGCTGATTTTCACTTTTCCTAAAACTGAGCCAGGCAGTTTGGTTTTGTTTCTCTCAAGCATTTCTCATGTTAACTGATTAGATATTTGTTGAATAGTTTAGGAATTTGGGTGGTGTAAGCCAAATCAAATGAGTGTTTTCAAAGTTTGGATGCATATAACTTTCAAATAGCTTCTTACAGTATAGGCCCGTGATGGCGAACCTATGGCATGCATGCCAGAGGTGGCACACATATGCTCTGTGGGCACGTGCGCTGTCTCCAGATGCTCTTTTGGTTTCCGGTGCACGCATGCGCACTGCCCAGCTCGTCTTTGCTTGCGCTGGGGCGCCCGAAACCTGAAAACCACGTGGTCTTCAGGTTTCCATGGCGCACATGCACATCGGCCAGCTGGTCTCACACGTGCATTCTGGTTTGGGCACTCGGTGCTGAAAAGGTTCGCCATCACTAGTATAGGCTGTCCATATTTAGAGACCATGTTTAGAACTGGTAACTTAATTGTTAAGCGAAGCAATCACTAAGTAATATCAAGACTGTGCTATATAATCTAACTGCAGCTTTCATTTGCTTTACAGACCTGCGAAGGTCATAAATGGGGGGGGGGGACTAGTTATAAAGTTACTTTTTCATCACTGTGGTAATTGTGAATGGTCACCAAATGAGATCTACCTTTTCAGATTTACAGGGTAGTGACTCTTTTGAATAAGTGCTTACTCCCTGCTTCTTACTGTCAGAGTAGGTAGACACTGAATCAGGTGAATTCATCAGGTGCTGCATGAGAGGGAAGGACAGGTTCTTAATCATATGGATCGCTATGATAAAACAATTGACTCCAAGAGAAATTCTCTACTTCTTAATAAAGGGGGTCTTTGACTTACAATCCGAATTGGGACTGGATTGTTCATCCTAAATTGTTACAATTCACAATTGTAAATGCAAAACCGTTTTTTTCAAATGGGTTTTTTTTTTTTGGCTGGAAACTGGCAATAAACATTGCAAATTGCAGTCATGTGACCACAGGATTCTGCAACTAGTCATAAAGGTGAGTCAGTTGCCAAGCACCTAAAATTCTGCCACGTGACTGCAGGGGTGAGTGTGACACATTTTAAGATGGCCAAAGTGCCTTATGGGCCATAAAGCACCGATTCTGGGTCTACTGTAATTTTGAATGGGCATTAAGAAACAGTTGCAAATCAAGGATTTTCAGTAAATGTAGTTAAGAGAGGAAAATTCTCAGTTCAGTAGTTCATAATTCACAAAATGAATACCATAAAAATGCTAATAGGAGACCTGTTAGGTTTGTTTTTCGACCCACATTTCTCTATAATGTCCTACCAAATCCCTGTTTCCCACAGTTTATTATATCTCCTTTACTATGTGCTTATTGTTTGTGTCACCATACTGACAACACATAAAACCCCTCATAGAGGAAAAACAATAGCAGGTCACCCAGTCACTGCAATATGATATTCCTTTTTCTGCAGAGCCTCTAGATCCACTAACCCAGTGATGGTGAACCTATGGAGCCATTTCTGAGGGCACGTGAGGCGTTGCCCTGTCAGCTGATTTTCGGCCTTGATTTTCAGCCATTTTTCACCCACCAGAGGCTTCAGGAGGCTTC
>JANHFT010002492.1:69274-84765 GCA_032467955.1 Pseudoxenodon macrops
ATTCTATTCTATTCTATTCTATTCTATTCTATTCTATTCTATTCTATTCTATTCTATTCCATTCCATTCCATTCCATGTGTTTTGCTAAAAGGCCATAGTGATTTGCCTTACCATGGTCATAAAAACAATTGTAAAATTGAGTCGGGTAACATTGTAACCTGCTTAATAACTGCATCCAACTTACAACCAAAATTCTGGTCCCAAGTGCGGTTGTTAAGTGAGGGCCTTATATAAGTAAGCATTTTAGATTTGCAGCTTTAGCTAAAGTGGATTAATAAGAAAAGAAACTCTAGCCCTGAGGATGATAAAAGCTCTTCCTGTCCTCCAGGAGATAATCTGAGTGCATTGTATTGTCTAAAGTCTTCTAGCAAAAGCCCTGAATCTTGTAAAATCGCACATAGCTGAGATCCAGCTTTATGAAAAGCAATTGCTTTTAGGTTTTTACGTCTGTTTAAGATTCTTGCCACATCTTATCATCAAGCTGGTCACATTATCAAAAGATCATGCAGTAAAAGATAATTACAGTACAAGTTGAGATTACAAAATTCAGTCCCAAAGAAGGGTTGGGAATATATGCCCAAAGCTATTTCTGCTACACTTAAAATGTTTCATTTCCTTTGTTCTTGTAATAGTGAAGTTTGTTTTCTCAGAGATTTTTACAACATTGTGAAGTCTGTAACTCTGCAAATACCAATATTTCAAATCACATCCAAACTAGGCAACCCTCCCCCAAACATTTGTAGTGTTACATTTGTAACTCCACTAAATATATGTAATTCCACTAAATATAGATAGAAAAATACACCTTCGCACTCTTATTATGTGGCCTTCATATACTGAATGATTTTAAACAGAATTATTAATATCAATCTAATTCTCCAAATCACAGACAATTATAAAACTGTACAAGATGGGGGGAGAAAGTCTAAATGTACTTGTTTTGTTACACCCCTTGATGTGATACCTACTTTGTCTCCTTTGTCATCAGGCTCCTCTTCAGTTAAAAATTCTCGTTTTGGATATGGGATCTGACAGCCTGCAAACACACTGCAAAAGCCCATTTTTTAAGAATGTTAATGAAGAAATGTATGAAGAAGGATAAGTAAGAACAGGTAGTAAGTACAAGTACAGGTAGTCCTCACTTACTGATTCACTCACTCATTTAGTGACTGTTCAAAATTATTATGGTGTAAAAAACTAACAAAAAAAACAGCTTTGTGACCAATCCTCATATTTATGACCATTGCAGTCATGTGACCACCAGCTGAGTACTTTGCAGCTGGCATGCATTTATATGGTAGCATCCCAGTCACTTGATCACATGCTTCCCAACTGGTTTGTGCCAAGCAATTGATGGGAGAATGTGGAATGAAAATCACAAGTCATTGTCGTGTGATATTTCTCTTAAAGACCATGGTGACTGGCTTAACGATTGAGTGGGAAGTGATATTGTAAATCTCTAGGGGCCACATAATTTGTGGCGCTTAGCAATGGGTTTGCCAGTCAAATTGGGGTCACAAAGCGAGGACAATCTGTATTCATTTTCTTCCCTATAATTTGTAACTTTATCTTGATAACAAGTTTCACCCCATGATTAAAAGTAGTAATAAAACATTTTCCACTATGAACTAAGTCTCGCGTCATCAGTTCTTTGCAGCTTGATTTTAGGGATTGTGTATAGTCATCAATGAGAGCTTCGGGGTCGGAGATTAGCAGGCCCATGTTCGAGACCTGAGGGCTGCTGTATGGCAGGGTGAGCTCCTGTCATTCACTCCAGCTCCTTGACGTGGATATGAAAAGAGCCCCCATGGGTGTCCCTCAGGCGATGGTGATGTCCCTGGAGAATCCCTACAAACCTGAAGCGCCTTAAACGGTGCCTCTGACACGAAAGAGATGGGACCACACCAAGGCATTCTGATACTGGCTTGTGACTAGCACGGCTTCTGCTGATTTACAGCGAAACCATCAAATACAATCATTGTCACCAGCACAAATCTGTAACCAGATCCCCAGTATGGCTCACTCACAACAATATACTCTGAATCTCCAGATGGCTCCTCCAATTGGCTTTGAAATATTGGGGCAAGGTGATAGCTTGGTATGTCTTGACATACCGTAATTGCCAGAAAGTTGAAAAATAATCACCCAGTTGTGATCAATCATGCAGCAGTTTACAGAAGTGATCCAGTAGTTTACTATTGTCAATTATATTAAAGTCTAAGATTGTACGTTACAGTGCTTCAAGCCTGCAGGGTGTGGATATAACTCTAGATGACACCTTTTTTCTCTGAATTCAAAGTTCTGCACCTCCTTATTAAAATCTTTTACAAGAGCAAAGAATAAAAGAGTTACACTGTCTGTTACTCTCTCAATAAAAATAATCCAACAAAATGATTAAAATCAATTGAACCCCAAAATCACATTTCAAATCAGACTGAAACTAAGGTCTTCCACCATCCTCTTCAAAATCTTGCACAAAATATCCACATTTTCAAGTCATACAAACCCCGAACCAGAACCCATTACCAAGATCCTCTATCTCAATCTTATTTACAGCCATAAGCAAATTAGAAACATAATCTAAACTTAACGTTGGGTAAAACAGTTTAACTAATAAAATATTTAATAAATACTGGTACTACATAAGAGAGTACCAAAAGACTTGTTTTTACAGCCATACTGAAAAATATGACTGTTACCACTGTAATTTTAGGATTTTCATCTGCAATTGAATTAAATTTGCACACTCCAAAATATCTCTTAGATTTAAAACAGGTAACGTCCTGAACAAAGACTCCTACAATATTCCTGGTATTGTATTATTGAGCAATTATTCAAATATTCAGCAATATGATCCACCATTTCAGGATCAGTACCATTATAGGGACAGAACATTTGAGAGACAGGTGTTGTTGTTTTTAAAATTACTATATAGCATATTTGATGGCAACAAATTTAAATCTGGATTTTGGAAAAGCTGCTCTGTATTTACTAAAATATCAGCTATTCAAATATTTAGGGAATTGAAAAATATAATTAATTCCAAATGTTACACAACAGGATACTTTATCCCATAGTCTTTGTTTGATACAATAAATTGCTGATATCATATCCCTGGAGTATATATAATTAGCATCAATGTCAATCTGACTAATCTTTTGAGTTGCCTTGAGATACTTTAGCTGCAAACACGTGTCTAAGTCAGCACAGAGTGGTGTTTTTTCATTTATGAAGTCCTCAAACATGTTACAAATAATTAGTAGGTGTCAATATACCAATCAGCTAGCCAAAATTTAGGTATATGGCTGCACAAAATCACGTACTACGTGTGATGGATGGTGATATAAATTGAATACATTCATTTTAAAAAATTATCTCAGGGCAATACAAAATGCTTCTATTTATAGATACAATGGAAGCAATGAAATAAACTACATGTATTTATTGCCTGCTGTGGACATAACTGTAAGTTTTAGTGTCGAGGTCCACAATACAATACAAAGGATGCTGATATGCCTGAGAAGACATTTTTTAGCTTCTTGGTCTGTTAAATGGCTTCTCTTAGCAGGATGGGATGATTCATCAGGTAGCCTGGACCTATGTCATTAAGGGATTTTAAAAGTCATAACCAGCTAGCCAAAATTTAGGTGCACTGAGAGCTGCACTCAGAGGTAGACTGGAAGCCAGTGAAGTTCACTGATATGCTCCTTATAGAAGCTATTTAGGGAGTGGGCAAGCCCAGCCTGAATGCAATATAATCTTTACCAGATTAGAATGTTTATGTTGATGGACTCCAGGCTTTCAATCTCAACCCTACTCATTGGGAAATTACCAGAAGATTCCAAAATCTATGAAGATTCCCTAGTTGTCTGGAACAGATCTTCCTAGTTCTGGCAGAGAAAGCCGATGTCTTAAATCCAAATGTCAACATTAGACAAAATAATGTCTTGAATCCCATTAATTTTCTTGTAATCTCTCTCGTGGATTACCAAAATCGCATTACATACTGAGTAGGCATGCTCTTATCAAAGATTATAGAAGCACTCCTCTTAGCTTATCAAATGGCATGCTGTTTGGAAATATCTCAAGAATTATTTTTGCCACGACTGTTTTTTCAAAACAATTTACCATAAATGTATCTATGAATTTTGATAACATTAATACCTTGCCTTCATACCCTATTAATGTGTTTATCTTTTCTATTAAGATGCTAAGAAAGAACACTACATTTTGGGACTTGAGTGAGTAAAGAGGGGAAGTTGTCAAATTAAGATTACAGAAGGATGTGAGAATCAAATTCAGTATTGTTGAATGTTCTTATAGCAGAAGTCATTGTTTATCATTCTTGTTTGGTCGCCTTTAGTTCCCAAAATGAAACTATCAGCATCTGCATGGAGTGCAATGAAAACTCTTCCCTGGGATTTTATCGGTTAAAAGAGAAGTTTAAAAAACTTCCAAAATCCCACATATATCAGGCTATTCTGCTGGGGTGACTAAAATAACTTACAATTGACTTGAGATGTTTGCCTATCCATGAAAGTTATAATCTGTGCAAGTCCTTAGCTCCTGCTGACAGGTATATAAAAGCTGCTTCAACAGAAATTTTAGTTTTACTTGGTATTGTATAGGAATCTTGCATTTCCATGTAATACTAAGATATAAAATATAGTTTTTTTACCCTGTCAATATATTATTTTCACCTAAATCAAGTATGCTTTTTCAGCTTTTAATTTCAGTCCCAGTGAAGTCAAACATTACAGAATTGTTTATAACTTTAAAAAAAAATTCTTAACCTTTCATTTCACTGTTATTGTTTATATCACTTCAGAACCAGTTTTTCTCAGGACACAAAGATGATTATGTCAATTTTACATCCTTGCAGTCTTGAATGAAAAGGCAACATATAAGCCTAATAATCCTTATTCTTTAAAGTACAGGGCTCCATATACACAGCTCTTAGGGGTTGGAAAGAAAATTTTCTATTGAAGTGGGGCTGGTCCACCACTGAAGTGGGACAAGACTGTATAGTAAATAAACAATAATACTTCTGTGCTAAAAAATCAAGTCTATAATACCCCAACTAGCAGATCCCAGAAAACCTGAGCTAATGACCGATAAGAATTATTCATTTGGCTTCAATTAATGTTTCTACTAAATTGCAATTTATATCATTGAATTTATAAATAAAAGATATACCAATGAAATAATATTTGATATTGAAAGTGGGAGATCTAGCAGGCACTTGGCTGTTGACTATAAATGATGTTATAATCAACTTGCCAACAAATAAAGGATTAATGCTACAAATTAACGCAATCAGGGGCTCATACAACAAAATATTAATTAATAGGACTTTTTTTTAAAATGGCAAATGTCATTAAAAAAAAATTTCTGTCAAGAGTGAAATATTATTCACTGTTAATTCTCAGGAACCCCAGCTCCACTCCCTAATCTTCTCCTAAACATTTTAAGCATTTTAATATCCTTCCTAGTTTAAAATATCTAGGAAGCATTGAAGAAATATGAATTCTGTTATCACTTACTCAGATGTCGGAAGTGGATCTTCTAAGAAATAAGGATCCTGCATAGCCTGTTCTGAGGTAATTCTCTTTATTGGGTCCATAGTAAGCAATTTCTGTAGCTAAGTACAATTAAAACAGAAGATCTTCACTGTTGTCAAACCCAGAAAATATTCCACCACTCTGTGAATATATGCATCTTCAGAATCAACAAGCCATCGCTGTCATCCTATATACCTTGCATACACACGATCCTAAATTCAGTCCCCAAGATCTGCCTGAAGCCTAGGACAGCCATGGTAAATCAATAATATGGAATTTTTCATTCCCCTCCCATCTGAAGGTAGACAGAACCAATGTTCACTACTGAGGAGAAGCTTGTCTTCAGTTGTTTACAGATAAAATTTGGACCTAGCAAAACTGATTGCTTGTTATAACGGAAAAATGAACAAAGATACAGCTGTTCAAAATTTACATTTGAAGATTTCCTTCTCACTGCTTTTTTGCATAATATCATGCTTAATAAATAACCAATACTTGCAAATAAGTACCGTATATTTATGAAGCAAAGATTACTTTTCTAAGGTTTCCATCACTTTGAAGTTGAAAGCAAATGAATTTAACTCTATAATAAATGCTCTTCTGCAGATGTAATGAAAAGCACTTTAAATATCCCATATGATTGGTTTTGGAAATTATGTCGGAATTCATTCCTGAGTGATCTGTTATGAACTTACCAAATGGAATGCTTTACTATCCGGCTTAACTTTATGTTTTTCCATATATTTGATAAGGCTGCAGTTGGTATATCTGAAAGAAAATACTGGTTCATAATAATCCTGACATTAAACTGAAGATAAAATTTGTAGAAGGGGGTGTTATAGAAGGTAGCAAAGCTGGCCTCATTCAGTTTAATTGCTATGAGTTTATCTGTATTTCGAAATTATGCCAGAGCTCTGGGAAGAACCCCAAGGTTGCACATATGTGCCACATGGAAATGGCTTCTAATATCACACAAAATAAACAAAAATGAAAAGTTGTTAGCAGCTATTTAGTATATCTCTTGTACAAGATTACGTTCACATTTCTGGAAGTGAGGCATTTGATAATAGTTTCTAAAACTTATCAAAGCTAAGTCTTTACATTTTATGCCTGCAAGCTAAAAAGGTATACTTTTGTATGCAACAATTAATGTCTTATTAAATCAAAAGAGCTTCAAAGTTATACAGATAGTTGGCTAAGCAGATGTTATATTCTGATTTGTGGAGCAAGGAAGAATTAGCTCCCTTCTGTGATCTTTTGATGGGCCTTAGTATCCAGACCAGTGTTTCTCAACATTGACAACTTTAAGATGGGTTGACTTCAACACCAGCCTATCCTTCCTACTTCTTGTCTGTTATTCTGCTTACTTTGCACTGGGCTTCTACAGAAGCTATACAGATCTTAATACTATTGTTTCCAAAGTACAAATTTGTCTCCATTTTTTTTGGTTTTTCAACAATAACATCTTTGTTTTTGGTATCAAGGGGAAGGCCAATCACCAGAGGGTAGAAATAAAGTTGGCCAAAAATCAAGTTAATGAGTGTACAAATTCATGAACTTGTAGCATTGTCAAAATGTCTCAGATCTTCACAAAACTTACGTATTTCTTCTGAAATCTTTCATTAAAGTTGAATGTTCAGGCATCTTTTTAATATCTTCCCAATCTTTATCTATGAAGTGAATATCAGTATAATTTCATCTTTCTTAATACAGAGCTAGGATATAATCACTTAACCACTGAAAATTGCCACCTTCTCTCTCTTCTTCAAATGCAACACCAGTAAACAATGGGGATCTGTGATTTCATTTTGTTGTTCTGTACAGTGGAACCTCCGTTCACGACCACAATCGGTGCCAGAACTTTGGTCGGCACCCGATGTGGTCGTGAATGGAAGCCCGAGTTACTGTGCATGTGCAGACACAAAAATACCCCCCCAAAAATGGCGCCGAAGGAAAAATCGCCACGGCAGAGAAAATCACCGCGGCTGACTTTGATCGGGAACCGAAGATATGGCTGTGAACAGAGGTAACTTTTGAGCGGATTTTTCGTTCGGAACTGATTTGGTCGCGGACTGGGGCGTTTGGCAACCGAAGTTCCACTGTATATATAATAGCAATATTTACTTTAGCATTGTTTTTGGTTTCATAGCTACCATTTGCAATATATTAAAATATTCATAGTGCTATTGCTTTAACCATTTGAAAACTAAAAAATACGTGTAATTTACATATATCAGCAATAACAGAATATGTACCTGCAGGAAATCCCATTACATTGAATATTCTGTCCAGCTGATCATGATGATACGGATTACTAGTTTTTATATCCTCTTGTCGGCAGTGGAATATTGGCTCTGATGTTAGCAGCTCTGCAAATATACACCCTATAGCCCAAATATCTTTACAAAAAAGGAGGGAGGAAAATCAAATTGGCATTTAGAAAAAGAAGAAACAATGGTTTATAGATGTGCTCATGAAGATATCATTATACTCCCAAGCATTTCCAACTAACATTTCAGTTGTTATGCTAATGTCAAAGATTTTCTTGTATTTTCATATCACCTATTACAATTCTAGTTATAACAGAAGAATAGACAATTGCTCACCTAGGCAAGAACTAGTAAATTTGTAACCTGCAACTAATTAATTCATTATGTCACTTTGTCTTCTGTTAAAATATTAAAGCTCTCAAGAGAAAATTCTCAATTACAGCAAACATGTTACTATAAGGAAGATGTTTTAAAATGCTATTTTTATAGATTCCCATGACTTGAAACTTCAAAATAAAGTATCAAAAATTGAACAATTCCCTAAGGAGATTTCAAAGCCCGTATTTAAATCTTATGTGCTATAACTAATACAATACTACTATTTACAAATTCTCAAAACTGATCCAGAAGATCGTCAATCTTTGTAAGGGATAGCAGTATGGGGAGTGAGATCTATTATGCCAGATTTCATTCACTCTGAATTAGGTATAATTCATTACTACGCAAAATTGAACTGATGGGGTAATTGCAAGCTTGACAAGATTTTTAAAAAAAAATAAATCTCTTTAGAAAACCTAGCAATCATAGGATAAGTCATTCTATCAGAGACTTTGACCATTACTTAAGATTTAGATGAAAGAGATAAAGTTGAGGGAGAATTCAGAAACACTTGGTAATAGGAAGGATCTTTTTTAGTAATAATGTAATTAAAACTAAAGATATTATTCTAGCTATAGTAATCAGGCTATCAGAATCATCAAATCATTGGCTCCAGACATGTGCAAGGTGAATGATTGGCGCAAGGGCATTTTTGCCTTCACTATTCCCAATGAAATAGTTTTACCTGCACTTGAGGGAACATACTAGTGTTGTTTAGAAAATCTGAGGAAACTAAACACCAGCATCTAGTTTCTGTGGCTTTGAATCACTTTGCTCTTAAATCTGGATTCAAAGCCAACAATCTCCTGTCCTTGTTCTATAACATAAATCAATTTAAGTGCTAAATGTTAGAGACATTTATTATCAAAACATGAAACATATCAACAAATTAAATAGTTTTTTTTGCTAATTAATTGTGAAGAACACGTCTAGGCAACTGAAATAAGTCTGTATAAGATGTGACATAGTCTTTCTATGGAAAAACAAACAAGTTAAGTCAGACTTCAATAATACAATATTCCTAACTTAACAATGACAATCACATTACTTACCAATAGCTTTGGTATAATGTCTTGCTCCAAGCAGTAATTCTGGAGCTCGATACCAGAATGTAACAACTACTGGATCCAAATCAGCTAAAGGCTTCAAAGGTGAATTAAATAGTCGGGCAAAGCCCATGTCAGCTGTAAAATGAGGGGGGAAATTAAAATTTAACATATATGTTGCTTAATACAAACTGATTTGAGTTCAAATAGGCAGAAATCCTACATAATTTAACTTTTAAACATACTGAACTTATTTCAAAAGAAGTGTACAGAGTGTGCTGCATGATTAAATCATGCTAATATGAACTCTTAGTCATGCAGGATGTCACCCATATTCTGACCAGTCCTTGGAAAGTTTGGAAATCTGGAACTGAATCACTGGAAAATGGCAAGAATATTTTAATGTATATAAAAATATTGATGCATGTTAGGACTGAAAATATTTCTAATACCAAATTAGTAATCTGACAAAAACAGTTCAATTTGTAGCAACCGGCAATAAAGCAACTAGCAAATTAATAGAACCTACTATTCAAAGGTAGCAGGATTCTACTTAAGCTACGAAAATAATACATCTGAATTCCTGGTGTGTTCATTTAGATACCTAATTCTTCTCTACTTTGATGGATTTATCACATTAAAATAAACGATGCTTGCAAGTATTTAAACAGCAACAGATTAGTAAAATATAACACTTGCATAATAGAACTATTGCTGCGGCTAAGTGCAAAAATAATGCATTTTTCAGTAGAAATTCCAGTACAGCTGAGAATCTGAGGTTGCAATTATAGGGCACACAACAACAAAAAAGTTTTTTAAAAAAAAAGAGACCTAAGCATGTTTCAGGAGCAAGGTACCAGATATTTGGATATTCATTAGAAAAAATCCTATTCAATTGCTCTACAATATTAAGGCTTCTTTAACTATATGGAACTCTATTTAAACTTGTACTACTATTGCATTTAAAAAAGTAGTTTTGTTGTGCATTAAACAATGAACATTTAGCTGTTGAGAAAAATGAATGTTGATAGATCACCTTTGACTGCCGAGAAAATGGGAAGGGAAGGATAGTGTCGGAATATAAACATCTGAATTAAAAAAAAAATTAAACAGCAAAAGACCAACAGGATTATCGTTTATCAATCCTCAGCTTTATCACACTTTTGAAAGGCAAACTTGCTGTTAATGGCATTGGATGGCTTAACTGAATTGGAAGAAGTGCTCTTTCAAATATAATACTAATGTGTAACTGTTTGGGGAGCAATCGTACTTTTCAGGATTTTGTAAATAGTTCATGTTTGCAAGAAAAATAGGTGTCTATTTTCAAATAATAGCTGATAGGTTACCTGTACCACAATAAAGATCATCTGCTATTAGACCATCATGTTTCACTGACCAGAGCACTTAAATCTGTTAGTTTTAGTATAATTATGTATTTACAGATCTAAGTGATGGAGTGTTCAATATTGACCTAATTCTATTTCTTTCTAACTGAAACATACATTGGTTTCAGACAGGACCAGCTATTTTAACAGACTGCTGTTCAACAGTCATGTTAATTCCATGTAAATTCATCTTAGAAAAGGAATTTAGAGAAAGGGAAATTAAGCATATTTAAACGTTCTGCAGTAATGTCTGGATATATCTGCTTAAAGTTTCATGATGCACATTAGGAATTTGCTGATGCACATGTCCTAAGGATTTGGTTATAACACGTTGTGAGTTTTACTGTTATACTAAATGATTTAATATTTTAAAAGAACTATTACAATATAATATGTTCTACATTACCATAGAATATAGAATTTCTATATTGTAATTTCTATACTCAAAAAGCAGTTCTACCACAAATAAAAATGATACACTTTTCACAGCTTTTTCCTATTAAAAAACATGCTTCCTATGATTGAAGAATTATCAATAGTTGCATGAGTACTTTTCTAACTATGACTGTTAAATGTATTATTAAGTGTTAATATTATTGAGGAAAATTACAGCATTTTTAATAAAAGCAGGGCCCAATTTAGGTTCTCCCAGCCTATAACCTGCTCTAACACTGTCCAACACGAACATATGTTACCTCTTCATTTGATCTGTGATGTGGTAGATTTTAACAGTAAGTATTGACCTATGCACTGTTACAACATTTTGTCTTAAATGCTACACTGAGACTTATCAAAGATATAAACATACCAATTTTTACTCTTCCTCGCTCAGGACCTTCACCCATAACTAAAATATTAGCAGGTTTCTGTGAAAAAAAAAAAACACAATACATATACCAAAGTAAACCTAAACATTTGTGGCTGAAATTAGCTTTACTTTCCAATTTTAAATCAAAATGCAGTGGAATGTTAATAGTGATAATGCCTATACATTATTAGTTTGTTGTAAGGCTACATAAGCAGCCAAATAATTTCCTTCAGAATTTTTTTCCTCAGATGGGAAGCTATGTTTCAGAACACAGAAAAAAACACGTTGTTCCTCCTGCCTCTCTAATTATCAACATTAGCCAAACACAGAAAAGCAATGCACATTTCTTCCCAAGAAACAATTTAAATAGAACTGTATAATATTTTATATAGAACTATATTATTCTAAAATTAATCTCTCTAATATTTCATTTTTAGAAAAAACTTTGGATTTTAAAGGCTTAATGGAGTTTGTTTTTCTTCTAATGTTTTTTAGTTTCATCCATTTGCCCAATAGATTTTCTTTGACAATATTTTTAGAAATTCTTGTAAACAACTTGTGCAATTGCTTTTAAAGTATTACTTAGCTATACCAATATTAAATTGCTATTTTCTTATTAAAATGTTGCTAAACCTATGAAAAACCAATAATAATTGGATTATATTTGTCCTAATGGTGTATGTTTGGTTCATTTTTTTATCTCTGAAATCAGTTTAAAGAAATGATTATTCAAGTAATCTGCCAGGAAAAGACATAACAGTTTGAAATACACTAATATTTCAACATGCATGATGAATATTGAGGCAGCTATATGGCAATATATGAATTTTAAACTCCATATTAACAATTTTTAATATTTACAAAATATATGACAATAATAGCATTACCTTTGACAGGGAAAAGGTATACAATTAATTTGAAAAGGGTTATTTATGACTGCATAGTTATGCAGATATTCAAAGAAAGCTGTAGATTTGTGCTCATATCTAAAAGCTGATGGTAAGTATCACAAGGGACTATAAGGCTATGCAGCTCTAATAGTGACTGATATAATTATTTAAAAATATGTAGAATTGCTATATTGCCTTTCTATGTCAGTGAGGAAATAATAGGTCTTTGATATTCCCTGAGCCTGATTGTTTTCTTGCAGATGTTTCATTCATTCATTCCTGCAGTCGTAAGTGGGAGGAGATGGTGTTTAATTTAGATTAGGAATGAACAATCATGAAAAAAATGTCAAGAGCTTCACTGGCATATTATTTAATACTTAATTGTTTATACAAATTACATATTAGTTTTTTCTTCCATATCCACAAACTCAAAATGACATTGACTTGTACATGTTGTGTTAGAAATAGCCAATAAAAGAATTAGAGGTTATCTTCAGTAATAATCCAACGACAATATTGCACTGAACAACTACACCACATGCAAAGATATGACATTATTCACAGATGATTAATTTCTCCCTTCAGGAATAACAGTTAATTTTATTGTATTTTGAAAGTCTCCAACTTTTAATTTTTTCTTCTGCATAGCATATGCATCATTTCTAACTCTCTTTGCTATTTTATCTTACCTTAGTTAACACATAGGTTTGCTACAGTATTTTATAGACGTTGTTATCTATAATGCCTGATCTTTTCTGCATAAAAAGGCAAAACCATACAAAGACATATAGAAAGAAAATCCCCAAAGCAAGATTTCACTTTACAAGCAGATTTATATAAAATCTAAATTTATACATAGTTCTATAAAACCACACAGATTATGCTTACAGCTATTTCCAAACAAAACTCATTAACTAATTGAAAGCAAAACCTGGATTCGATGCAAAGCAAAATAAACATAAAAACACAGATCTTCCTCCTCTGTGCCTTGGATGCCAAACAAACACCAAGAAAGAACCACCGTACTATTTCTTTTACATCCTATAGTGCTGCCCAGATTATGATTATGAATGACTTCTGAGATATGCATTTACTATTCATCATAACTTTATTAAATATTGTCTTTGTTACTCACTCTCCTGCTTAAATATCACTGTGTCCTTACTTTTAGTTTATTTTGGGTAAGCCTATTTTACTTAATTGCAAGAAATATGATGAAACATAATGCCCTTATCATGGCCACAGCTCTCTTAAAGGTAATCCAGATTCCTATGGGGACTGAGACACAAAATGAATGTTCAGATTTCGGTGAAAAATATATTAGGTATTTGATGGATAAAATAACTTGGATTATTTGAAGTTAGATTTTTCCTGGGGAATTTCTGTTAGAGTTGACTGAGGAAAACTGAAAATGGAACCCATGAGTCTTGAAGAAATGGATAGGATCCTCAGAGATTTAGCTTTTCCCATTCTAGCTGGACAACATCTCCAAGAAAGTGATCAAGAAGTGAATTCAAATGGTGATTTGATTTATCCTTGAGTGATGGTATTGCTTTGCTTGCCTTGAAGGAGGCAGTGGTAAATCTCAATTGCTAGATCCCAAAACTGTTAACGTATCCAAGGTTAAAATGAAGGTTATATCGAAAGAGGTAGTAGAGCAATTCTAGAAGGACCTGGAGAAAACAAGATAGCTCTTTCAGTAGACTAATAAAATACTGAATATGTTTCTAGATGACTTTTGGTCAGACGAAGATAGGATCTGATTCTCCTAATTTATTTCTAAGGAGAATATAATATCACCAATAATGTTGGCCTTCTGGGAAGCTGATGGGGACTGGAAGTGAGCGCACTGTAGGGTGCCAGTTCTCCTCCTCCTTCTGAAGTAGTTTCAGCTGAAGATGTAGGTAGGTGGAAAGAGATTTACCCAAGGCCGCTGCTATTTAGGATTTCACAGTTTGATGTCAACATTAGGTTGCTAAGTGAGAACATCCATCAGCATAGGCTAAGATATTACCAGTATGCAGATGACACTTGAGTTATACATACAATCCCCACCTACATGAATAGGCAATGCTGCATAGTTCCTATCTATTGCTGTTAAGTATATGGATGGAAAGGAGGTTCAGGCCTAGAAAGAGTGAGTGGTTTGCTTTCAAAGTCTTTCCAGTTTAAGGAATTTACTGTCTTAAATTCTTGATGGGTTTGCATTTTCCCAAGGTGGCACTCTTGAGACTCCAACTTAATGAACAGATAGAAGCCATGGTCATGAGGATCTTTACACAAATCCAACTTGCATTACAATGACAACCTTTCCTGGAATGAGAGATTCTCATAATCATTCATGTCTTAATAGAACTGCAATACACTTCCTTTGATGATCACTTGGAACTTTCAACTGAACTAGAATGCAGTTGTATAAATAACTATAGGCATTCCACATTTTGTCCATGTAGTATCTCTGCTCTTCTGCACAGCACCAGGCTACTACAGGGCTTCAAGGTGCAATTCAAGATGCTGATGGTTACCAATGAAGTCCTTCATAGCTTAGGAGCTGGTTACCTATGGGACTGCATTTCCCTTGACATCTTTGCCTTACCAATACGATCTAGTAGAATTGTAAAGCACTGTCATCTCGTGTTACTTAAGAAAAGCACCTCCTGTGAAACAGCATTCCCTAAGGCCCATATGGCTCCACCCCTGCTGTGCTTTTGTAAAGATGATTAAGCAGGCTTGACGTGATCCACTCCCTGATAGCATATCATGATTTTATGACTGTGAATGACTTATCATTTCCCTTATGTGCTGAACAAACAGAATAACAAAGTTGAAAGAGATCTTGGAGGTCTTCTAGTCCAACCCTCTGCTCAAGCCGGAGACCCTATACCATTTCAGACAAGCGGTTGTCCAATCTCTTCTAAAAAGGCTCCAGTGATGGAGTACCCACAACATCTGAAGGCAAGCTGGTCCACTGGTTAATTGTTCTCACTGTTAGGAAATTTCTTCTATAAATATATATATATAGAAGAAATTTCCTAACAGTATATATATATATGTTTTCTGAGGTTTTCACGAGTGCCTGTATGTAGGTATTTTGTTGTTCGTGTTCTACATTATATATATATATATACCGTGTTTCCCCAAAAATAAGACAG